>OY723392.1:16794529-16805636 GCA_963210295.1 Ophion ellenae
ATACTTATATTTGACTAAATCCATCCGCATTTTTTTTTTCAGATGATCCACTTCGCCGCAATGTTGGTCACCGCAAACCGTGTATATAAAAACATTATTTCATCGACGGCCATTTGCCACTAAACAATGTAATATTTTTCAATAAAAAAAATTACTGAAAGTTCTTCAAGATGTGTTCTTTAACATGGTATATTGATCGATTGAAAAAAGTTTTGTAGTTTTCTTTAAAAAAATTCATGAAAAAGGCCTTTTTTTGCGCTACAAGTGGGGGTAACGCCTTAACCGAACTCCGACCGCTACGAGGAATGTTCGACTTGACAATGGCGTTCACCTATTGCATGTATTTATCGTTGCCCCCCCTCACTATCTTTCTCTCTCTCTCGCGGTCGTATCGCGAGCTACGTGATTCGCGATCCAAAACGATGGCCAACAATTTTCCGTTTATTTCGCGGGGCTCATCGCGATCGCGTGCGTGTTTATTCGCACAATCTTCGACGAACGCTCGTGTGTTTTCGCGCAATCGCAGAAGCGACGAAATTCAATGCTCTTCACGAAACGATCGTGACGAGGAGTACCTGACGAAATTCCAAATAACGTTTCAAGCGCGTCAACTGAATAATCAAGAGCCACTTTCGGGATAAGCTGCAGCGTTTGTTGTTGTTGTTTTTCTTTTTCTTTTTCGTCGAGGCGATCACTTTGGGTGACAAGTCGTTCGACGGTAACGCGATATCGGTGACAGTTACGATTTTAAAAACATCGTTAAAAACGCGTACGTTTCGTCGACACGTGGGAGTGAAATTGTTTTTGCAGCCGTACCACCGGAATTTTCGCGCACTTCGTCGCGGTGTATCCGCAAACGAATCCGCGATAGTAAAACCGACGATAAAGGAGGAAAAAAGAAGAACGTGCTTGTGAAAAATTAACGATGCGTCTCACGACTTGCCGGCTAACAGGGATACATCGCGGAATTAAAAGTGGTCATTGAACATTCAGGGCTCGATGTCTCGCGGTGGTCAGTTCGAGAGACACGGGACAAGAATTTTGATGACGTTCAAGTTTGCATCGTTGGGACGCAATGGAAATGCTTTTATTTTTTTACATACATTTTTCCGGCAAATTTCGTCTGCGAAAGTCACTTGTGTTTTTTTTTTTGCTTTACTTGCTAGAGAAAGGCAACGTAGAATGGCAAAAAAAAAATCGGACATTGGTAGAAATGGGGGAATAAAAGACTATGTATGTATGTATGTATGAATAAAAGAGTAACATAAAGATGTTCGTGACATTTACACTGTCGTAACTTTAATGGGATTTTCTCCAAATTTACAGGAGATACGATGAGAAATATTTAAAGGTACTTTGCCGATCTCACTTTCTAAAAATAGTCAAGTAAAAATGACGACTTTTTATTGTTTACTTGAATAATCCCACCAAAAGCAGAGAAGGAGGAAATATCAATATCAAATATCAATGATATTGATATTTTCTGCTATTGAAAACTTTGAAGCGCGTTTTGTCCAGTTTTCATTTTCACGATTTTCCCAAATTGGCGGGCGTGATAGCAAAAGAAAAAAAAACAATGATAACATATCTTTTTGGCTGATTTAGGCTACGAAAATCGTTCGAAAGTTTTTGCGCATTTTCATTACAGGTTAACCACAAATTGCCAAAAAAAGGGTTTCGTCTTTTCGGCAATTTTTATTATTATTATTATTATTATAATTAATATAATTATAATAATACGAAAAATTACGAAATAATAAAAAAAATCGTTGCGTTCCAACGATGCAAACTTCAACGTCATTATTTTCTTCAGTAGAAAAATCTCTTCTACGTGAATTAAAAAAATCGTTGAACAAGTCTTTTTATCCCATTTTTTGAACCTTCCGATTCAGGCTCCCACCTTAATTATTCCAATAAATACAACGTTCAAAACCAACCGCGCCATAATCTCGTAATTCCATGGGATTGCAGTTTGCATCGTTGGAATGCAACGAATTCTTTTTTAAATTCATCGCTTTCATTACTATCCAATGTGATATTTGGCAGATTAAGGTTGTAGATCGCTGCCTAATTCTAAAAAAAATTGCGACATTTTCGTAGCTTCAATCTGCCAAAGGAAGTTTATGATACATAAAAAAAATAATTTTCGGTGCATTCCAACGTCGTGTAATTTCCAGCTTTTCACACGAAATTATCAAAAAAAAGTTACCAAATAAATGTTCCCGGAATATTTTAATTTAATGTTGATAAATTTTCAGTGTGAAATATATTTGAAAAAAGAAACAAAAATCACTTTCAATCTTCAATGAATGATGAATAATGCTGAAAGATCGAAACACGAAATTCTCGTGAGCTGCGAGGATATTTGTCAATTCGAGGCACGGAGTCACGTACGAAAACGATGAAACCTGACGGAATGTTAAATATTCGTTTTGCGATAGTGACTCCTAAGAGGACGGAACGTGTTTAATGGTTTCACTTGATCTGAGCTCCGATCCCTACATTTGTCGTGGTCGTTTAAGGGGTTAGGCTACTGTGAAAATTTCAAAAACTCGTTCGTTCTCGTAATTCTCTGACTTTTCCAGATTTTCCACACAGGTTTTGCAAATATTCAATTTTTTTTATCATATATGTGAAAAAGTGAAATATTAAAGCAAAATTAAAAAAAAAACTGAAATTTGAAAAATAATTCCAACACTATAAAGTAAAGAAACAATACATTAAAATCAAATACCGAACCTGTTCTTCATTATAAACAGAAATTTTTACATTGGTGCCAATAAATAAAAAATAAATATCAACGCTTATCTACAATAACAATTGTGTGGCTGTGTATCGACAAATCGAATTCTAATGTATAGAGCTTTAGAGTAAATTACTTTTGAGTTTTTGAAATTCCCAATGTTTGACACTGACATAACTGTTTTTTGTATACAATGATCAATAACATATTAAACATATACACAATTATTAATTTTCATACTTTTCAGTTTTTTTTTCGAGTCGATTTCAAAGCATCCTATGCGTTGAAAATGTTATGCCTTATTTTAGTAGTTTAATCTTGACCGACCTTTGCCTTCTTCACATTTTTTTCATCAGTTATTAACAATAATAGCATTTTTCCTCGAAAAATCGTTAAAAAAAAATTCAAAATTTTTATTGACAGAGGATTAAAAAAAAGCTCGTTCAAGTCAGCGACTATTATGGATTTTAAGAAAAAGCTCTTTTTTTTGTCTCTGATCAACCAATTTACAATTTCTGTAATTATTAATATTCTTCAATGAAATTTGTTACACAACTTTGTTAATGTACATAGAAATAAATGTCCAAACTATTTTTCAATCATCTTACTTATTTCTTCGAAATAATTTTTTTTTCAAATAATCCCGTCTTTCTGATCTTCACAGTAGCCTAACCCCTCGTCAATAAATTATCGTATGGCTCAAAGCGCCAAAACGACTAGATGGAGACAAGAAAAAAAAAACAGCAATCCGATTAATTCCTACACCGATATTTTCAAGTTTGTACAAAGGTCAGCGGCGATCGAAGACGCCGGAAAAAGAGGCGAATTGTATTACGAGCAAAAATTAAAATATTCCCGTGTTTGCTAAAGTGGATGGATCGGTATGTGTAGATTGAATATGAAATATCGTTCTATTAACCGATAACGTGTATAAATAGTTATAGGAAGACGTGCGTGTAATCGACGCTCCAAGTTCAATACTACATATTATATCGAGTATTAGCCTTCAAAGGTCAAGCGACGCGCATTCTCTCTCGTGTACGGGCAATTTCGTGTCAAATCGACACGATTGTCGCCGTTTCCGTGAAAATTATTCCGCGCCTTATCAGTTGTGAAAAAAAGTGTCCAAAACATCCGCGAAATGATTTTAAAAAATTCTCAACGTATCGCAAACCGATGAATGAATCGATAAAAAAATTTTAATTTTTCACGAGGCTGCATTGAGGGGGGAGATACCTTCAAACGAGAAAGAAATTGCCAATTTTTTTTTTACATAAAGATTTATCCACCATTTCAGTTTTGAAAATTAGAAAAAAAGCATTCTCATTGCAAAATGTAGCCATTTTTGTCGGAAAATTGAATCTTTTTATTTCAAAGCGTACGATTTCATCGATTTCCAACCTTTTTCACTTTTTCTTGGATCACGTTCTGCGTATGAGTGTTAAAGAAAGGAAAATCTTCGTTGATTTTTTTTTCAGATTAATCGAATTTTTTCAAATTAATAAAAAATAAAAATACCATGTTACAGCCAAAAGCAGTAATAAAATCTTTCCTTTAAGGGGCATCAATAGTGTGCCTGCTTTAAAAAAAGGTGATTTTCGGGAATTTATTGAAAGAAAAGTTTTGCATCGAATGTTTTGAAATTTCGAGAATATATTTCTGTATAAATTATGTATATACAGTAATTTTTTTCCATGAAAATATTCAATTTTCAGCGACTTATGGGCTGTCTCGCGAGTCCCCAAAAAAAAAAAAGTTCTCCCACTACTGCAGTGATTGCGGCCTTCAGAGTGCCCGAAATTGAAAAATAAAAAGGTTCGTTTACCTAGAAGGTATTGCCTGTACAATGACGCAAGATTAGAAAAAAAATTAAAATCCAACAAAATAACAAAGTTTTTAGAAAAACGTTCCAAATCTCAGTGACTGTATGTAGAAACAAATACTACACACGCTAAAACAATATTCAACTCGATCGGATGATTTTTATTCGAGTTCGAACTGCGGCGAAAATGCCGTTGCGGGAAAAACACATTGAAAGATAAAAATATTGATTTCATTGGTATAATTCGATAAAAGTATAAGGTATAGTATAGTAGTAAGGGATACTTGTAGGTATAGACTATCGAAGAATGCAACAAAAGAATCGATTTTTTAAAAGTCTCACGGTGTGCCCCTTGACAAAAAATCACGATAATCAGCCATTTTTTCCTCCACCCCCCCCCCCCCCCCCAAGTAATATATGTGGCCGAGAGTAATTAACGATAAATATTTACTTCTTCGGATCTCGTTTGATGAATTGAACGCTGCGATGGGACTTTTTTTCCTCCTTGGATAAACCGGTTCTCGCGTATATTTTCTCATTAAAAAGACGCACGCGCGGATGCACACACACACACTCGTCCACGCGTGTTTGCGTATATATGCACGTGGGTAATAAAATTACGCGCAGCTAGAATTCACGCGCCATGAATAATACAGCAGCTTCTTATTTCAGTCGGATCGTGACGCGTGCGATATTCGAGACTGATATAGGAGAGGGGCGGGGGGGGGGGGGGAGAGCGCGAGAGAGAGAGAGAGAGAGAGAGAGAAATTTTCGTGTCGGTGTCAGTAAACAAAAAATAATTATAAACACTTATCTATAATTGTGTGGTTGTGTATCGACAAATCGAATGCAAATGTATAAAGCTTTTCAGTAAATTAGTATTCAGTTTTTCAAAATTTTAAATGTTTGGCACTGACATCACTTTTTTTGTATATAATGAAGAATAATAAAAATATAAAAAAAAAAGCAAAAACATTTATTTTCATACTTTTCAGTTTTTTTTTGTATTCATTTTTCGTAATTCTTGCAAAAAGAAAATTCTGGAAAATACCAGAGACTTTTGAAAATTCCTTGAAAATGTAGCCATTTTTTTCTTGAACAATTCAGTCTTCTTGTTTCGAAGCGTGCCATTTAATCGATTTCCAACATTTCTCAATTTTTCTTGGTTCATATTCCGCGTATGCGTTAACCCTCCCTTGACACACTTATATTTGGCCACGGCTTTGACACACTGGGCCAATTTAACCCGGATAAGTATGTCGTCCACCTGCCCTCAACAACCCTTCGTCCGGTTTTTATTGAAGAAAACAAAATCCGGGATGCACTTACCATTCTCAATATGACTGCATAATTAAAATTCGGAAAATACAAAATTGAATTATTGCCGAAAATAATTGAAAACTTCTAATTCGTCCGAGTCAAAATGACCCAGTGTGTCAAGGAAGGGTTGCCAAGGAAGGGTGCGATACCTCCATTTCCAAAGCCTAATTTTAAAAAATACCATGTAACAGCCAAAAGTAGTAACAAAGCATACTCCAAATCTCAAAAATGGTGAAGAAATCTTTCCTTTAAAATAATCCCCAAAATAAGCAGTTCTTTCCTCGCCTAAGCGTATACCCTTAATCACGAATATTTTTTAACATTTGGTACTCAAACTTGTTAATGCACATACAAACAAAATGCCCAACCGATTTTTCAATCTTACTTATATCCTTCCTACTGACTTACTTATATCTTACTTATATCCTTCTTACTTACTTACTTATACCTTACAGGTATCCTTCTTACTTACTTATACATCTTACTTATATCCATCAAAATGAATTTTCCAAAATAACCCCGATTTTCCGCTCGTCACAAAAAAATCCCCGAAATAAGCAATCCTTTCCTCGCCTAAGCGTATCTCCCGTCTTAATCGCGAATATTTTGTTAACAAAATTTGGTACATAACCTTTTTCCTCTGCATACAAACAAAATGACCAACCGATTTTTCAATCTCACAATCTTATATTCTCCTTACTTACTTACTCATATCCATCAAAATTAATTTTCCAAAACAACCCCGATTTACGTTTCGTCACAGTAGCCTAACCCCTTACAAGAAAAAAGGCATCGACAAAATGTCTGTCGACAAAAAAAAACGGGGGAAAAAAGTTGGAATTCCATAATAGTGTCAAGGTTGTACCAATGTGAAAAATCGAGACATGCGTATTCGATTATCGTGTTGTATTGTTCCCGAGTGATCGTACGAGCGTGACCAGATCGGGGACCACGACCTAGGAGAGCGCGGCAGCTTGAAAAGAAAAAGTCGCTTTACGCCCAGTAATCTCGCGGAGAATGGCGGCGATGCTTGGTACACTTACTATACCGGGGGGGGGGGGGGGGGGGGGCAAAAATGCGGCAGCCGAGTAGCCTCGATGGGAGAAACGTGCTGACGAACGAAACGATACTTTTAGAGGAGCACGCAAACCGCGACTCGGAACATGTGACCGGTACTTTTCCGTGACGACTGCGAGAGATGCGATGTCGACTCGCCGCGCTTACAAGGCTGTCCTGTTCTCTAATTTTATATACATGTATATTTTTTTTTATGAAAGCGCGAGATATACGGATAGGCGTGTGTATGGAATTGTGCACATGTACGAAGGTTTACGGGCGAGCAGGCGAGTATATTTTGCCATACGTGCGTGAGCCTGTTCTGCAACGTACTTCGCGTGTTACGGCTCAACTTTATTTCCGTACTTTTGCATAGGACAACAACTCTATTCTTTATTTCTCTATTTTGACATCTCTCTCTCTCCTTAAGGGGAGGGTAGAGTTTTGCACTGTTGAAAAATAGATTTTTGTCTTTTCTTATAGTTAAACATTTCAAGAATATAATCCCAAAATTTCAAGTCAGTCAGAGCAAAACTCTCGAAGTTATTGACTATTTAGTCCCGCTCCTCTAACACTGTAGCTCCGACTTCTCTAAACTTCAAAGGCGTTTTTCTCGAAACCACTTTTTCAAAGTCCGTGTTCACTGCCATTTGAAAACTACATGATCGATTTATTTCAAACTTGGTACACACTTTCTACATATAAAATACCTCCCCCCAACGGTTAGTTTGAGATTTTTTTTACATTAAGGTGGTTTTCCACCCCCAAAATGGCGGAATTTTTCGTGAAAAATAGCACTTTTCACTCTACATAACCACAAAAAATTTAGAAATGAAAAAAAAAATTATCAAAGCCCGTTGGGGGGAGATTTTGATGATACTTTGACTAAATTTTAAGGGGGGATTGTCTTTTTTTTCGCAAAATTTACCGCTTTTTGGGAATTTTTTTGTGAAGAAAGTATACAACGGAAAACTTGTGAAACTTGGCATATAGTTTTATTGATCTGTTTACTACATACAAAAAAATGTTTAAACAATTTCATCAAAAAATCCGCCTCCCACCCCCCTCGACGCGCGATGGTCCTTTTTTGATGGTGTGCACGATTTCTCAAAAACTATTCAACCGATTGCCTTCAAATTTGGACAGAATGCTCAGCTGACATCCTTTTATCGTCTGATGGAGCAAAAAAGCAATACGTTTAATAGTTTTTTATTTATAACAAAAAATCGATCAATTTTTTCGAAAAATCGATACTTCAAGTTCAAAACGTCACCAAATCGTCAATTTTTTTTCCCCTTCATCGAACGATAGCTATATGTGTCTAAAGTAAAATGCTTTTTGGGTTTTTGTTGCAGGATGAACGTGAAGGCTGTAATCGTTCACACCATCAAAAAAAGACCATCGCGCGTCGAGGGGGGTGGGAGGCGGATTTTTTGATGAAATTGTTTAAAAATTTTGTTGTATGTAGTAAACAGATCAATAAAACTATATGCCAAGTTTCACAAGTTTTCCGTTGTATACTTTCTTCACAAAAAAATTCCCAAAAAGCGGTAAATTTTGCGAAAAAAAGACAATCCCCCCTTAATGGTACTTGATTTCAGATAATTTCTAGCTGAGATACAGTGAACACCGCAATTCGTGTTTTTCCAAAGACGTTCTTGGAAAAGCTTTGTCACCGGCTTGTTTGTGGATATTTTCGCGTACAAATTTCACGGAATGCTCTTGAAATGACACTTAACAATGTACAAAAGGTTTGAATCAATTTACTCTATCCATATAGATGAAAAAAATTCGCAAAAAAGTACTTTTTTTCACGCTGAATCCCCTACCCTTCCCTTAATGCCTTAGACCACAGTAACGGGTATAAAATCATGTGCGAATTTAACAATTTTTTTTCGTATGAAAAAGTGATTTACTCATAAAATTAGTTACAGATCTATTTAGTATAAATATCAAGTTGTTAGAAAATATATATTTTCTTTTCGATGTATAAAATGGCCGACTACTCGAAAATTTTCGAGTTTGGGCGTGACAAATAACTTCAACGATTTTCACTCTATTTACTTCAAATTCAAATGTTATGTTCCTAATTGAATTTCCGAATAATCGAAAACTATTCATTTAATGAGCAGTTTATGAGCAGTTATAACGAAATTTTTCACTGAAAATTCATTTCTTAAGTTCAACTATCTACAACTTTTGAATAAAACAATATTTTTTAAATTCCGTACGTACTTCTCTAGGTATTCTAATGTTGACGAGAATTTTCGTTTTTGTTCTAAGTAAAAATTTGTGGATGCCAAATGTCACGCCGCGGAGCGCGAAAAAAAAAGATAACAAAAGAAAATATTCGGCCATTTTGTACGTCGAAAAAAATTTCTAACAGCTTGATATTCATACTAAATAGATGTGTAATTATTTTTGAATTGACCAAAAGCAAAATTCTAAATTCGCACATGATTTTATACTCGTTACTGAGGCCTTAAGGTAGTAGTCTCGCCACCGTCACGTTGAAAAGTTTATTCTCCGCTCAATCGACGAAAGCTTCGAAGTATTGCGAAATATCTTCATAATGTAGGTTGTACAACTTAACAGGACGTAAAAACTTGTAAAGTAATGAAGAAAGCACCTAATGTAATATCTGGAGTTCCAAAAAATAACAACGTTCCCTCCATCACCTAACCCTCACTTTTGTATCCGAGTATCCATTCCAGCTACTGACACGTAGACACTCTGAGTACACGTATATGCACCCACTACTATAGTCTAGCGAGCGCGGAGATCGTGGCAACGTCGCAAGCCCGGCGAATTTTTGTCGTGATGTTTGGTATAAACGGAAATGCAAAATGTGAGCTGTGGCCGGAATAATGGAACAAGTGCAACATGAAGGCAAATTCGCCAAACGAAAACCGATCGCCAAAAATAGAAAAGCGGTCAAAATTATGACCCGTGCGAAAAGATAAAACGAAAAGAAGAACCATTTAGAGGTTATGAACAACGAAAATGTGGAACATCGTATCGTGAATCGTTGAATTGGTGAATTTCACTTCGATGAATTGATAATAACAGACTTTTATTGTTTCAACGAATTTTTTATTTTATTCATTTACTAATTTTGACCTAGCAAAATATATGTGTGAGACGACTGTTAAAATATTTAGTGAAGCTGATGAAAAAAATTATGAAAATCCTATGGATGTGCGATAGGACTACCTTAAGACACCCTGTACACGTCCAACATGTATTCGTATGTGCAGACGTGTGTGTGGGAAAGTATGCATCGCGGCATGTATCGTTCGTGCAATATGTACCAAGTATTCACTGTGCACAAAGAAGACGATATCATGGCGCTAGATACGTGCGTGCCAGTGGGACACACACTGCGTGTGTGCACGCACGCGAAGCTCTTTGCCAGCGCGCCGATGATGACGCGGCCGTTGAGGCGAACCGGAAGAGGGAGAACGGCGTAGCGCGAGCGAACGAGTGGCGGCGTGGAAGGGGCAATGGTGACGGTGGAGGGGGGAGTGGCCGTAGGAACGGAGAATTGCGCGCGCAACGTCAGCTACGCAGAGAAGTAAAGCACGTATACGACGCACGAGTCGGCTGTTTTTCTCCGTGGTGTCCGTTGGCTGGAGTAACCGCGTGCGATAGCAAAGGGAACGGGGAAGAAGCTGCGGGACGAGGTAAGCGAGCGAGCGAGAGAGAAGTTTAGCGTGTATCGCGCGCGGCAGTGTGGCGTGGCTTAGTCACCGGTCGTTGCGTCGAGTTGTGGCCTTGTTTCGAAAGTACAAGCCACCGCCGTTAACGTCGCTGCTTACAGCTACGCCGAGTTTTCTCGACTGTTCTCGACCGCGTACATCGAAACTCGAGGCAACGATGATCGGGCTCGACGCGCTCTGTACGTATCTCCGTTGAAGAGAATTCTCGGTTCGACGGGAATATCGCTTGTTCAGTAACTACTACGCGCATCGTCATTCTCGAGGGAAATAATGAAATTGCCAATTCTTGCTCGGGACGCTCATGTGTATGCTGGGAATAATCTTTCGGGTTATGTCACAGAATTGTGTACCGAGCTTATCGCGAAAAACACGCCACCTGTAGGGTTAGTTCACTGCCAGAGACCCGCCGGATTCGGTTGGCGGCAAATCAGTCTAGATTACTCAAAA
>OY723392.1:16805836-16920836 GCA_963210295.1 Ophion ellenae
CTGTGGATATTCCTTTCATGGGGTACAATTTTACAACAAAAAAGATCAGGAAAACCAAAAATGGTCGGGGTCACGGACTCGGTGAAATGGCGATTGAATGCCCCATAGGTATGAACGGAGACGTAGCAGATATAGATATAGTCGACGCGCGTTAAAAATAAATAAAAAATTGAATATCTCGAAAACTATTGCGAGTCGCCAAAAATCCCTTTGGGGGTTGCCTTGAAAAATGAAAAGGAAGGTTTGAGTAAAATTTCAGCTCGATCGGAGGTTGGAAGTTTCCGGAACCTTATGCCCGGAAAATTTAATTGAAATGTTCCTAATGTTGAATAACCTACAGCTTCTTATTCGGCCGGGCGAGCCGTAGCAGCACCGCACTTCAACCTTCAAGCCTTCGCGATCACGCGTTCTGGCCATAACACGCTGGCAGCAGGGGGTCGCAATGACCCCAGTCATTTTACAAACGATTGCCGCGTTGACCGTATCGTTCCAAATGACTCTTAAAAATACAGGATATTAGTTTGAACATTCTAGAACGTGGCATTCTCGGTACTATATTCTAATCGAATTTCAAAATGGCGGAAAAAATCAGCAAGGCGTTAATCCGTAAAGTCATTTTTACTACAAAAAAATCACATGCAATTTTCAATTTTTGTTCATAAAATTCTAGGGTGATACTATTGAGATTCGATGATCGAGCGGAAATTTGTCCACAAAGCTTTCTTTCAAGGTAGTTCGGAAGAAAAGCCGGAATTCAAACTGACAATTTTAACGATTTTGAATTCCGTATTAATCGACGATTCGAATAAGTTTTTTTTGTTGGGTCAAACGACTGAATTTTACGTAAAATTATCATTTCATATAAATTTTTCGATGGTTACGTTTGAGTGCGTGTATTTTAGGCCAACTTGCAACGTTCATATCTCGGAAATGGTACGGTGGAGTGGCTCAAAATGTTTCATTTCAACGTGGTCAATGACATACTATCTCTTCGTCACAAAAAAAAATAAGAGGTTAAACGTTAGTCGATTTTTGAAATTGTTTCTTCCGAACCACCTTAATATTTCAAACAACCCCTAAAAAAGCGTTCCCTTAAGCGTAATTGTACTCGCGGTGAGGAAAAACCCCTAACCCGAACAAACAAAAAAAAAGCACGTCTATCGTCTTTTTCGTGTCATAAAATATTGCTCTGCCCTCCACGCGATCGTCTACACTGCTCGTTCGCCGGACAATGTGTACAGTGTGCTCCGCGAACGACGTAGTGTGTTCCGCGCAAGGGTCACCCCCCCCCCCCCCTGCCGCGCGATGTTCCGTGCTCGCCGTGAGAGCGATTTGCAGAAACGCTTTAAATAGCCATTGTTACTATTGTTATTATAATCGTTCGTAGCGTGTCGTACGAGAGACGGGGCAAAAAGAGAGACGGAAAAAAGTGCTATGACGAATCACGTGTATACGCTGTTGTCATAATTTGCCAACGATTTTATATTCAACATACCGCGCGCCCGCGTTTTAAAACTTATTCCTCCTTGTCTCTTGGCTGCCCCCCTGCGCCATGCTGAATCTCCATTCGACGCGACTTCCCTACTCGCTCGCGTGTCCCATTTATTTCAAGCTAGGAGATTTTCTCGCCCGAGAGACGGGACGATCGTCTATTTTTACATCGGTATCGCGCGTCTGTGTATCAGTAATGCAGAATGGGAAATTGGAAGCGCGCGGCACACGAGGCAGCCGGTCTCGTGGTAAGCACGGCGGCCAAACTAAATAATTCATACGTGCGAATTCAATCGTGTATATCAGATGCACGTGCAACGTAACCGCGGACGTTCCGGGCACGTTTTCATCGAGGGGCGTATTGCGAACCGGAAATGAAGGGGGGGGGGGGGGGGGGAAGCGCGCGCAGAATTTATGGAGAAAATAAAAAAAATTGGGCACTCGCGTATCCATATTATTCCTATATATATATATATATATATATATATATATATATATATATATATATATATATATATATATATATATATTACTGGACGCAGACGGAAAATGTAATATATTGATTTTTGTAAAGATGGCCGCCGTCCAAATTGAAAATATCGGTTTTCGGTGAAAAAAAAACTATTTTTGTTTATGAAAAAAAACTATGCATCGGAAAAAAAAATTCCTTCACTCGAGCACTGCAATGTATATTTTTGCTATATTTTGATATGTAAAAAAGCGTGTCAAATTTTAAGTTGATCGGCGCAGTGATTTTTTTACATCAGGGTGTCCGATTTTGAAAGTCATTTTGAGAAAAACGCGTCCAAAGGTCGCCGGTTTGCGGAATCTACCTATAAACTATAACTCCCTTAATCTTGAATGGATCGACTTGAAATTTTCGGAGAATATTGTTGAAATGTTATATTTTGCGAATGCGCCGATAACCAAAAATCGATAACTCAATGATTTTACTTAGGTGTAAGCCTTTAGAATATCATTATTATTATTTAGCTGTTATTATTAAGGTTTATTTATTCATTATTATTGAATTCTTATTATTAAGATAGTTATCATTATATTTTTAAACTAATTTTTTTTAATTGAATTTCAACTATAGGCTTTTACTATATTATTATTTTTATTATTATAATAAGTGTATAATTATTCTAGTCCTACGTTATTATCATTTTCATTGATTCACTAATCTTATATAATTTTTTTCATGGTATCTAAACAAAGCAAAAAATGGGCCCCACCCGTGACTTTGTAAGTAAATAATAACAGGAATTGCGAAGATGTTTTTTTTTTCATCTGATTGCGAATAACGACGTTTTACATGGTAATAATTGACCCTGACTCGCTTGAAGTGGTTGTGAATTGAGTATAGTAGCGAATTGAATTATTTGCGGCAACGTTCGTTGGGAGAACGACGATTGATGGATTTTAAGGGTACTGAGAGTGTTTCGTGGAGTTTTCCCATCGCCCCGTGGATTTGGGTACGAGTGTACAGCGGCTTTAAAAAGTACCGTTCGAATTTGCCGAGTCAATAAATACTACCGTTCGTTCGCTAGACCCGTATCACCTTTCTCGTTTTTCTCTCTTTTTTTCTCTTGGAATCCTCGAGGATTTGGCATCGGTGTCGATATAACGGTTATTAACGTGCCTCGCTCTCCCATTCACAATAAAATCGTACGGGAATTTGATTTGCGTAATGCTCCCAGGCAGTTGCTCGGTCGCCGAAAAAGTCTACGGCGTTTTCCTTCGTAAGTTTTTTGGCTTTTTGATTTTCGAGGGAAGGGCTAGCCGATTTATTTCAATTTTAAATCTTTTTTTTTATTTTCATATTTTATTTCGAAGTGTCTCCCCGTCCGGATATCGGACGAATAAGCGTGTGTTATTCGTCCGAATAGCGGCTCAGTTCACGCCGTATTTCCAGTAGGCGTACATGATATTGTGATTCGTGTCAGCTAGCATCCGGACGAATAACATGTATATAATCGTCCGGATAGAATGTGTTAAATTGTTAAACAAACTATCCTGACGAATAATTTGCACGTATTTGTCCGAATAAAATGTTTATAATTTTGTTTGGGTTTGGGTGTTTGTTTGGTTTTGATTGTTTGAGGCGTTGTACAGCGTGAACTGAGCCGCTATCCGGACGAATAACATACGCGTATTCGTCCGATAACCGGATGGTTGGCCGCAGCGATTGTATTTTCCTATTCTTTTTTATAGATTTTAAATTTTGCTAGCGCTTCGGCTACTAAAATGTTATTATTTCGGCGTACTTGAGTTCATTTGAGAAATCAGTGTTGCGCGAGTGATCAAAGAAAAGTCGCAATTGACGAGAGTTGAATACAACGTGAAGTTGTGCGGGTTCCGTTAGTACGTGAGGTTAAAAAAAAACATACGCGCATAAGTATAAATTAACTTATCGGCGTTGTATCAGCCTCCAAAACGTATAATAACTAACTGAGATACACGCGAATCTTTATCACTCTCATTGCACGCACATGTCGTTACGCGTTATCGTGACGAAAAAAAAATCGCGAAGAGGTGGTAAACAAACGAAACTCGTCGCATGACAGTGGAAAAAAAAGAAGAACCGTGAGTCACCCGCGATAAGGCGTGCGTAAAACGCGTCGTTTTTCTTCCCTCGCAAAAATCATCGACTGTAACCGTCACACGATGGTTAATTAATCGCGTGCGAATCATTGTAATAATAAATATACGCATTTGGACATATATATATATATATATATATATATATATATATATATATATATATATATATATATATATTAACGTTTTGTTGGAGATTCAGCGTGAGCTTGAATTTAAAAAAATACGATTTTTTTTATTACATTGTTTTGTAGCCTAGGGTCTTAACTTTGTTTGCCATGAAGATTTTGTAAACATTAGAATCATTGGGCAAAAAGATATTTCTCCTCGGCCGCTAAGCGTATTGTCAAAATGCGTGGAAATGTAACAACATTTTCCCTAACTAACATTTAAAATGTTTGAGCGAGAGAGAGAGAGAGCGAGAGAGAGAGAGAGAGAGAGAGAGAGAGAGAGAGAGAGAGGGAGAGAGAGAGAGAGAGAGAGAGATGTTGCGCAGGGGAACCTCGTAAGGGGATCGATTCGCGGTATCATCGTTGTCGAATCGACATCCGAAAGAACTCCGCCATTCATTGGTCTAAATATAAGCGTCAAAGTTGAGTCGAGTGCGTGCGTGCGTCTGTGTCCCGTACGTTCGTGCATACGTGCTTGCTGTGTGTTTAGATCGTGACGTCACGTTTTCTCGTCTCGGACGTCACGTTGAGAGGACCTTGCCGGCATCTCGCTTGCCGTCTCGTTTTGCCCCCACCTCGCCAATCTATCTCGTTTTCTCTTTTCGTTCTTCCTCTTCCTGTTTCTTTTCGGGCAGCCCTATCTCACGTGCGTGACACCAAAACTCGCGATCTCTCCGCCGTATGCTTGTTATACATGTATATACGGTCGGAAGATGTGCGGATATACGTGAATGCATTGACAACACGTGCATGTGGTTGAACAGCTAACGGTTTTGGCAGTGTTATAATTCCCGAACGAAAACATTTGAACGGCAAATCCGTTTGAGGATGACAGGGAGTCGCAGCCCCGGGGCCAAACCAGTCGGGTGTGGATATTTCCAAAGGTCTTAAATGTCGAATACAATGGGTCGTGAGTGCGCGGGGTTTGTCGACCGAGCCTCAAATTTCGGGTAAAAAATTCCGGACCCTTTTAATGGGCATTTGATTTTGTTTTTTTATCTATGGTGTTGAAGTTTCTAGAGAAACTTTAATTTTAATTTTTTTTAAATTTAAATTAATCAAAATTAAATTAAAATTAAATTAAAATAAAAAATGTAATTTTCAATTAAATTTCTTCTGACAGATTTCGCCTACAAAAGTCCTTAAACTATTTTTGAAGATATTTATCTAGCGATCTCCATGATAAATATATTTTAAAAAATCACCTGTAATAATAAAAACAAAAGGAAAATAAAATGTATAACAGAATGTTCGTTGCGTTCCAACGATGCAAACTTCAACACCATGGATGCAAATGTATAGAGCTTTAGGGTAAATTACTTCTTAGTTTTTGAAGTTTTCAATGTTTGGCATTTTTTGTATATAATGAAGAGTAATATGAAAATTAAAGGTATACAAAAATATTCATTTTGATACTTGTCATTTTTCAAGTCGTTCGTAGTTCTTTTATAACATTCTTCGTGATTCTTGCAAAAAGCAACAGCCATGACACGTCACCATTTGTGCAAATTCATTTGATATTCGAAGCGATGGGGAAATTTGTCTCGATAATAACGAGAATTCGCGCTGCGATCGAACGAGTGTTTCTTTTTTTTTCCGGGCGTGCGCATGCGCGCAAGACATTCTACACGTTCAAAGATCGGCGTTTCGCACTTTCCTTTCCTTTTTCTCAGCTCGTAGGTGGGCTCGGTCATTCTATTCTTGGATGATAAACGCGGAGCGATAGAGTCGCCGGTGCGGACGTGAGTGGCGGGCTGGTACGGAAAAGAGCGAGAGAAAGAAAAGAAGGAATTCAAGAGGAGAAATATATACAGGCGAGGAAAAAATTGGTCGATTTTCATGATTTTTTTATTAAAAGGAAAAATTTCTTTACCATTTTCCGAGACTTGGGATATTTTTTATTACTACTTTTGCCTAACCCTACTAATCCGTAACCCAAATTTGGTAGAAGAAGGTTTGGATAGTAATAAAAATGAAGAAATTCAACAATGAAGGAGAATTTTCGTTGCATTCCAACGATGCAAACTTCAACACCACGTAATTCTTGAGATAAGTGACTTTTCCGAATTTTTTTGTTGTTGCTATTTTCTCTTTTTTTGGGTTATGAATGATAACATCGAGTCGGAAGTTGAAGTTTTTCATAAACACATTTTTTACGAGCAAAAAATCGTTAAAAATAATTTCGAATTTTCCAAAGACCCAAGACAGGCGTCGAAATGTTCAAAAATGCCCTTTTTTATCACGTGTTTCCGCAAACCTCAAAATCCAATAACTTTATGGGTGGGGGTGAATTTCAGCTTCCCTCGACGGAACATCATAATTTATAACCCAATGAGAAAATAGCGAAAAAAAATGTTGGGCTCATTTTTTCGGAAAAGTCAATTATCTAAATAATAGAATATTTTACTGTGTAAGAATAATACTGAGAATGTATAAATGAGGTAATTTTCGCAATAAGCAATCGAATAATGTTGGTTTTAATTTATAAAAACACAAAATGAATTGTATAATTAATTTTGTGAGTAACTCACTTTTAACCAAAAAAATTTACGTATTCACAATTGGCGCAGCGTCGATATTTACTATGCAAGTGACGTCACGAACCGAAGCAGCTGGCGGCTAGCGTTTTCGCGAGGAAATTTAAAAAGTCAAATTTTGAATGCATTTTTATAGCATTATCGATTTCATAAAGTAGAAATAATTCCAGTAGTTTATTACCACCAAAGGATGAAATTGAGACACCTTTCAAAAAAGGCTGCAATACGCTATTGTCACCTTGTATACAAGGAGTCCCAGAACCGAATGCGTTTTCTCAAATGGGGGGGTTTGGCGTGAAATTCTGAGGCGATTGACATAAGCATGTGTAGGTCTCAGATCAACCCCTGAATTATTATTCACTTTTAAAGGCGCGCGCATCTGATTGGTCCGCCTTGAAAAAGTAATAATAATTCAGGGGTTGATCTGAGACCTACACATGCTTATATCAATCGACTCAGAATTTCACCGCCAACCTCCCATTCCAGGGAACGCATGTACTTCTGGGACACCCTATATATTTACATACAGGGTGTCCCTCTTATCTCTTTTTACTATTCAAGTGACGTCACGAACCGAAGCAGCATGGCGGCTAGCGTTTTCGCGCGGTAATTCGAAAATTTAAATGGATTTTTATGGCAGTTATCGGTTTCATGAAATTTCTAGTAGTTTATTACCACCAAAGGTTCAAATTGAGTCACCTTTCGAAAAAGGGTGTAATACCCTAGTGCCAATAGTTGGTTTTAAAAAAATTCACGAAAATCAGCAATTTTTTTCCTCGTCTAAACATATGTCACCCTTTAACGGACAAGTCCGCGTCAAGAACTGGTGTTGACCCCGGGGTCGGAATGGCCGGCGATACGTAAACACGTCACGCCCACGTATCGAAGCGAAAAAACGTCGGCATTATTTTTCTTTTCCTTCTTCAACGTTTTATCAAACGGAGAAACGAGATAACAGACGAAAGTGAAGTTTACGCGTGTCTTCTCGGAGACGTAATTCGAGAAGTCCGTTCGTTACGCGTCGTAGGTGCGGAAAACAGATTCCCTTTTTTTTTCTTCTCGCCCCTCCATGGATATTATTACCAGCGAGCCAGCTGCGTGAGGCGAGGCGCGAGATTCTCTCCGAATCGCCTATAAAACGCTCAACTTCCGGTACGTAGAGTAAAACTCTACATACGCGTGTCGGCGATAAAAAAAAAATGCTCACCACCCGCGGTCACCTCTGTTTTTATTTTCTCAGGCGAGCGATTTCTCGAGAAAATTATTTTCCGTTCTCGTTGGATCGCGTTCGTAGCGGATAAGCAAAGAAACGTTTTTTTTTCTCTGTAGTCAGACTGGCGAGGAAAAAGGAAGAAAAAAAATTCCATCGCGTTTTTATAGATTCGATTCGCGCTTTTTTTCGCGCCGTTTTCGCGCTTCGAGCGATTTTTACTGCTACCGTTTGAGGGGGGAACCTTCTTCGGATATCAATTTTTTTTTTATTGCTTTGAAAATTCGTTCAGTATATGAAGAATATATTTCCAAAGTTTGAAGCCCGACAGAAAGTCCTAAAGGTCCCTGGAAAGCCACCGAAGTGATGCCCTCTAAAAGTACCGAGAGTAGGTGAACGAGCGCGCGCCCTTTGCGACCTCTACCTTTTAATTTCTTTTTTTCGTATGAAAAAGTGATTCACTCATAAAATTAATACGATGCTGAAGTTTGCATCGTTGGACTGCAACGAATTTAATTTCATATGGCACATTTCACCGACAAAAGTTCTTCAATTATTTTTTGAGATATTTATTTAGCGATCTATATTGTGAATCTATCAAAACAGATCGCCTATAACAATGAAAATATGGAAAATAAAATGTAAAACGAAACTTTCGTTGCATCCCAACGATGCAAACTTCAACACCATAAATTACACATCCATTTGGTACGAATATCAAGCTGTTTGAAAATACGTATTTTTACTTCGTAGTGCAAAATGCCGACTACTCGAAACTTCTCGAAACAGCTTTTTTCCAATTGGCGTGACAAATAACTTCAACAATTTTCAGTCGATTTACTTCAAATTTAAAAGTTATGTTCCTAATTGCATTTCGCAGAAAAGAACGTACGGAATCTCTGATTAATCGAAACTTTTCATTTAATGAGCAGTCATAACGAAATTTTTCACTGTAAATTCATTTCTTAAGTTCAAATACCTACAACTTCTGGAGATTATAAGATTTGTTAATATATATTTTCTGACATTGTATAAGTTATGTAAAAAACTTTTTTAAAGTTATGCAAAAAAACTGAATAAAACAATATTTTTTAAATTTCGTACCTACTTCTCTACGTATTCTAATGTGGATTGGCGAGAATTTTTGTTTTTTGTTCTAGGTCAAAAATTGTGGATGCTAAATGTCACGCCGCGGAGCGCCTAAAAAAACCTAATATTGGTAGTCGGCCATTTTGTACATCGAAAAAAAAATATTTTTTTTCAACAGCTTGATATTCATACTAAATAGATGTTTAATTAGCTTCATGAGTGAATCACTTTTTCATATGAAAAAAATTGTTAAATTCGCCCATGATTTTATACCCGTTACTGTGGCCTAACCCCTTAACTTATCGGCCTTTGCACAAACCTAAAATTCCGTATAAATTGTTATAATAAATATCGTTTTCAACGATTTGATTATGAAAAAAAAGTTTTTTTTTTCTTTCTTTTTGTCCTGAAGCTGTCCCTCTGCATATTTGGCCCACAAAGACGCCTTAAAAAATTTTGAGGTATTAGGCTAAGGGAAAATTTCTAAAGGGAAAAGATAAACTTATGATTCCGATAGAACTGCTGGTAAGACTTTAAACGCGTTTTTCTTCAAACTATATTTGTCAAAACGGTGTACACGATTTCTAGACATCTAACCAACGGATTTACTTGAAATTTGGTACACTTATTCAGTATAATAGTAGTTTAGTCTTGACTGACGTTTTTTTACTTAACATTTTTTTATTAGTTATTAAAAATAATGACATCCTTGCCGGAAAAGTTGAGAAAACAAAATCGCGTTGAGGTTTGCATCGTTGAAACGCAACGAAAGTTTCTTTTACATTTTATATTCTATACTTTTATTATTATAGCACATATGTTTTTATAGATTTATATTGTACGTAGCTAAATAAAAATCTTCAAAAATAGTTGAAAGATTTTTTCAGTCAAAATCTGGCAAAGAAAATTAAAGGAATTTAAGTATATTAATTTTCCGTGCATTCCAACCATGCAAACTTCAACCTCGTAAAAAAAATTCAATGTGTTTTTTTGGATGGTTGAAACACGATAACGAAAAAAGCACGGTCTAGTCGGCCACCGCGATCTGTTTGAAGAAAAAAAAATAATTTCTTTATTTTTCAGTCCCTCACGTTCGCAGATGACGTTGAAGTTTGCATCGTTGGAATGCAACGATCTCTTTGTTATTCCTTCATTTTTATTATCATTCGAATCCTTTTTTTTTGTAACTTGAGGTCGTAGATTCGTAATAAAAATACGAAAAAACGTCCGAAAGATTTTCACAGCCTCAATCGGCCGAAAAGCAATTTTCTCACAAGGAAAACCTTGCGAGGTCGATCTCTCCGATTTCGATGAAATTTGGCATGCTTGTAGAATGGGTAAGAATAGGCGACACGTATTTTTTCTTTATATGTGCGGAACCCGATTTTTAAGGGCTGAAACGCACTCTCGAAAATTGGGGTGCTTTTCGGTTTTCGTCGAACTTCTTTAATTATGAATGTATTTAATGAAATTTGGTACACAACTTTCTTAAGGGGGAGGTACCTTAAGGAGGAAAAAAATGGCTGATTTTCATGATTTTTTCTAAAGGAACATTTTTTTCGCCATTATTGAGACTTAAGGTGTATTTTATTACTACTTTTGGCTGTTATATGGTATTTGGAAAAAAAAATTATATTATTAATCTTCAAAAATAGCGGAGATATGGCACGGTCTTCTAAACTGCATTTTCAGATGGCTCTGAAATTTGCATCGTTGGGGGATGCAACAAAAGTTCTTTTTAATTTTTTCGATTCCTTCATTTTCATCACAAACTATAATCTTTTCATAAATTAACGTCGTGGATCTCTTAAGAGGATAAGAAAAACCAGTTTGAATGATTTTCGTATCCTAAGTCGGCGAAAAGAAACGTGCGCAAAAGAAGAAAAATGAACTTTTGTTGCATTCCAACGATGCAAACATGTTTTCAGAACTGGCGTGACGTATAGATAAAAAACTAATCAACCGATTCTGATGAAATTTGGTATAAACCTTTCTAACCTGATTATCTAAAACATGAACCTCAATTTTTTTGAAACTTTAAAAATGTTGAAATTTTAAAAACATTTTTGTGAAAATTTAAATAAAAAGAATTTTTTATTACAAAATGCAGCAATTTTTTTTCGAAAATATAAATTACAACATTCTTCACTTTTTCTCGGTTCATATTCTGCGTATGAGTGTCAAAAGAAGGAAAATGAACTTTCGTTGCATTCCATCGATGCAAACTTCAACATCGTATTTTCAGAACTGGCGTGACGTATAAATAAAAAACTAATCAACCGATTCTGATGAAATTTGGTATAAACCTTTCTAACCTGATTATCTAAAGCATGAACCAAACATTTTTTTAACGTTAAAAATGTTGAAATTTTAAAAACATTTTTGTGAAAATTACAACAAAAAAGGATTTTTTAATTACAAATTGTAGCAATTCTGCCGAAAATGTAATCTTTTTGTTTCAAATCGAAACATTTCATCGACTTACAACATTTCTCACTTTTTTTCTTGGTTTATATTCTGCTTTTGTGTCAATGGAGGAAAAATCTTCAATGGTTTTTTCTCAGATTAATCCCACCGATGCTACGTGTCACGCCGTCTAAATTTCAAACAGACATTGTTCATATCATTATGCATGTTTGAGGGACATTTCAGAACAGTCGACTATTTATATTGGGCGATAATGGGTTTTTAAATTGCAACTTTTAACACTGCAGGGTCTGCATTGAAATTTGAACAGAATAATTTTCCGTCAAATCAATTTGTTCCCTATAATAAGAAGACATGGCAACACTGAATCGTCCCACGTATCCAATGACGTATGTTTGCGCGGCATATTTAAAATAATACTGCAACACAAATTTTTATTTGGCAGTAATTTTTAATCAAACCAAGTTTTCAATCAGTTATGAATTAACCGACACTTTTATTTGTTGACGAAGATAACATAAACAATATAAAATATTAATATTCATAACGCAAATATTTTTTTTATGATAGAAGTTTCTAACTTTAGGAATGCGATAATTATTTTTTTTCTCGAAATATTGAACAATGCTGTTCTGCGGTGTTGCCGTATGTCTTCTTATTATAGGGGACGAATATTTTTTACGGATAATTATTCTGTCTTTACGGTACCTTTTTCGCAAAACTGACTAGTAAAGGCAATCCAAACTTTTTTTAATTCTTTCCCTAACTAGTTTGCTATCTGAACATAATTTTTTTTCTCAAAATTTATAAACAAAGTAGAATGGCACGACGAATTACGTGACCTGACTTTCGGTCAATGCAAGACCCTGCAGTGTTGAGAGTTGCAATTTTAAAACCCATTATCTCCTAATCTAAGTAGTCAACTGTTCTGAAATTTCACTTGAACATGCATAACGATTCGAACAATGTCTGGTTAACATTTGAACAATATCTATAGAAATCAAGAGAAATCGACCCCCTTAAGGGTCAAATTTTAGGAAATGGTCAAATACGTGTTCAATGTGTTGTAGAGTATTTATGCCAAGTTTCAAGCGTATCTGACAAAAAATCTCATACGAACTTTAAAACCCCTGTCACCCCCTTAAGGGTCGAATTTTAGGAAATGCTCAAATGCGCATTCAATTGTTTGTATTGTAGAGTATTTACGCCAAGTTTCGAGCAAATCTGACAAAAAACTCATACAAACTTTAAAACCCCTGTCACCCCCTTAAGGGTCGAATTTCAGGAAATACTCAAATACGCGTGCAATTGTTTGTAACGTAGTGTATTTACACCAAGGTTCAAGCAAATCTGACAAAAAAACTCATACGAACTTTAAAACCCCTGTCACCCCCTTAAGGGTCGAATTTTGGGAAATGCTCAAACGCGCGTTCGATTGTTTGTAATGTAGAGCATTTACACCAAGTTTCAAGCAAATCTGACAAAAAATCTCATACGAACTTTAAAACCCCTGTCACCTCCTTAAGGGTCGAATTTCAGGAAATGTTCAAATACGCGTTCAATTGTTTGTATTGTAGAGTATTTGCGCCGAGTTTCAAGCAAATCTGACAAAAAATCTCATACGAACGTTAAAACCCCTGTCACCCCCTTAAAGGTCGAATTTCGATTTTTACCACTCTTTCAGTCTTATTTTGGGTCACATATGAAGACTGCGTGGTCAGAATTAGGGGTCACGTATATCGTAATACTGCAGCCCCCCCCCCCCCCCCCGAGACCATCGCCAAAACAATAGAATTCATACAACAAAAAGTTGAAAAGGAAATATAAGTCGCGAATTGGTGAGGGGGATTTCGTACAAGAAATTTGAGTAACTCACCATTGGCCTTGAATGTGGTGGCTGTTTCGAAGCTGGGCGCTCTGACCGGATGTTTATCCTTGGTTCTGTCCTGAACGTAGCTAACGGCGAGGCTGACCGCCGGAAGGGAGTCGCCCCTCGTGAGGGGCGGTCTCACCGGATGCTGTTGTTCCTCGAGTGAGAGCCTCTTCTCGGCGTGCTCGTCGTCGTCGATCGATGACAAGCCGCGTTTCAATTGCGTGCCGCGATTGTGACTGAGATTAACGTGATGAGCGACAGCGGTGAGATGGGCGTTCGATATTCTGACGTTACCGGCGGCCCTCATGCCGTTTGCGATCTCGTGGGTCGTTTCGTCGTGTCGCGACATCTGCTGTTGTTGCTGCTGTTGGGCCTGTTGTTGTTGCTGTTGCTGTCTCGTCGCGCCCGAATTGAAGTCCGTTATGGAATTACGATGATGGGTGAGTTGGGTGTAGTTGCCGATATTGTGATGCCTCGAGTGGGTTTGCGAGGGTGCATTTTGTATGGGCAAAACGTCAATGCTACCGACGCCGTTGTGTTCGGCGTGGCCGCCAGCGCCGCTACCGCCCGATGGCCTGTAAGACTTAACCGCCACGGTCGGCCTCGTGTCCTGAAAGCCGTGAGCCTTCTTCAGCTGCTTGGCCGACTCGAGGACCACGTCTATGCGATCGGCACCCTCGTAATTCACGCAACCACGGCATACGGGCTCGGAAAATTCCATTATCATCGCCCATGGCATTCGCGGCAAGTCGCACAGATAACACTGCGTTCTTTTACCCATCATCTTGATTGCTCAATTTGTGACGTTTTTTTTTTTTTTTGAGTTTTTTCTCCTCTCTCGAACCTATATGACGATTAATTCGAATTGCCGATCTTTCGCGATGCGAAGAGGTTCTCACATCAACACTAAACACACTGTTTCTTTCTCTCTCTCTCTCTCTCTCTCTGGCGAATGTAAATTGAACTTTCTTTCTCTCCGTTCCGGCCCACGGTCGTTGCACGCTTCGCGTCGAGAGCACTCGAGTACACTAGTAAACTACGTTGCACGAGACTCGTACGCTGTTCACAGAGACAGAATATTCATCCATATTTTTTCAAACCACCGCACCCGCGCACTCGACAAATTCACACAACTCGAAGCTTCCGAGATTCGAATTTCTGTTCCAGGCGAGCGGCGAAATTTGCAACTATTGGGTAATCACGCGCGCACACGCGCACGGACACACTTATCGCTTTTTTTTTTCGCGGCTTCTCGTATCCGGACAACACTGTTTCTTTTTTTATTCGGGATTTTCGGGCGCGCCGAGCCCGCAAATGCTCGGTGGAAAAAAAAACTCACGTGACTCGTTTCACGAGTTAAATTTCGACGAGGCGCGATAGAAAAACACCCACGCACATGCACAACTCGAATTAGACGCGCGGTTAATCTAGATCGCGAAGAAGCGATTCTTCCTGATATACACGGACGGAGGTTAACGCGCGGAGAGCGCTTTCACAAACGTTACGGACTGAGAGAACAGCCGAGGCGAACGCTCGAGAATGCGGCGGCTCCGCGGACTCGCGCCTGTCGGGGGATTTTCCCCTTCCGCCCTCGATCCCCTCTCGGTCGGCCCGGTGCCCCTCCGCCCCGCCGACCGCCTCGCCCGCGCCGTGACACACGAACCGTTCTCTGTCGACCAATCGTTGCGCGTGGCGTCACGGCGTACGACGTCACGATTCGCGTGCGCGCATGCGCCGCGGTTATTCGCGATTCCGCGGTCTCGTCTCGCTCGCTCTCTCGCGTTGTCTCTTTCTTCGGCCGTGCTCGCCGGGGATCGAGGCGCTCGGTGGGGAGAACACGTAGCCGTGGCAGGGTTACGTCCACGAGGCGTTCGACGTCAAGGGAGACGAGTTTTTATCCGCGAGTCGAAACTTTTCACACTCGTAAGAACATTCGTCTTTACCGTACAGGCGCGAGAGACTAGAGCTACGTTTTTCGACCACACGGAGGACCCTCGTCGTGTATTCTCGGCGTCATTCGATGTAAGGTATTTTGAAGCAGGCAGGGTCGAAGAGCGATACACTCTGGGTCGAATGCCTCGTGTAATTTATACATGTATAGCATGTTGGTAGGTACTAGAGCGTAATTTACAGCTTCGGCGAGCGGGGGGGGGGGGGGGGGCAGCCGCCCGAAACGTCGCTCGCGTCTACTCGCTACGGCGGTGGCGCGGGGCGTATCTTCGATAGCCGACGCGCTATAGTCACTCGCATACTACACGTAACGTCTATACGTACGCGGATAGAGCGTCTCGCGTCTAATCGACCCGTCTACCCAACGGGTCTCGATTTCGTTGCTGTTTTTTTTTCTTTCTTTTCGACGTCTTTTTATCGTAACCACACAATCGGACTGTTTTTTTTCGTTCCTCAACGGAATCTTCGTAGTAGCTAATACCAAATTATTTCGATATCAAGTTGTAATATCGGCATAACGGTATTTCGATATTCCGATAATTACGGGAGGCCTCGATTAAAAACGTTGGAAGCCTGAAAGTGAAGATGGAAGATGCAGAAATAATAATGTGCTGCTGAGGGAAAACACAGTATTTGTTTAAAATTACCGTATTTTGTTGGGATCTTCATTTATTGTACTTTTCTAAACATACTCTGCTACGTTCTCAAATCCAGGCCAACGTAAAATAAACAAACAAAGAAAAAATAGGAACTTTTATGCGAATAAAAAAGTAGTGAATGGGCAAAATTGAAATTAGGAAATTTTATGCAAGTCATCGTAGCAGTAGGTACCGGAATGCAAACAAATGGCATAGCTTGCAGGCAGGCAACAGTATGGTCACTTTAAGGCGGGATGTACATATAGACAGGATAAAATAAGCAATATTGAGGGATTTTTTTAAACTAAGTAATAATGAAGAAAATGCAAATTTGAGAAAATGGCACGCATTTACCAAAAAAATCAACATTTCACGCATCATTTCTGTAAAATGTGGATTAAAAAAGGCGTTTTTTTCTTCTTATTATTCAAAAACAATTTTCGTCAAGTAGAACGTACCAATATTATCAATATTTCTACCAAGTTTCAACTCAATCGGCTTAATATTTTTTGAGTAATCCTGCACGCCAATTTTGATGATGCAGTTTTAAGGGGTTACCCCCACTTGCGATTTTGTAAAAATCGATTTTTTTGTTATTGCATTTTTTTGAAGTACAAGTATCTGAGAATATGTCCTGAAAATTTCAAGTCGATCCGAACAAAATTGACTGAGATATGAGCGTTGAAAGAGAAGAATCCGCGTTGAAAGAGCGTTGAAAGAGAAACTTTAAACGCGTTTTTCTCAAAATGGCATTTCTGAAGTCGGTGACCAAGATTACTCGAACACTAATGATCCGATCTTCTTGAAATTTTGCAGGCTTATTTAATACATAAAAATGTAGTCTTTAATCGCTCGATTTTTTTTTCGAAATAAAAATGGCCGTTTTATAGCCAAAAAACGGCCGTTTTTTTCGTTAAAATCGAACCATTAACTTTGACTGTCCGCCATTTTGTGAAAAATGAATATTTTTTAAAATCCTTCGATTGAAGACTAGTTTATACTTATATTTGACTAAATCCATCCGCATTTTTTTTCAGATGATCCACTTCGCCGCAATGTTGGTCACCGCAAATCGTGTATATAACAACATTATTTCATTGACGGCCATTTGCCACTAAACAATGTAATATTTTTCAGTAAAAAAATTACTGAAAGCTCTTCAAGATGTGTTCTTTAAGATGGTATATTGATCGATTAAAAAAGCTTTGTAGTTTTCTTCAAAAAAATTCATGAAAAAGGCCTTTTTTTGCGCTACAAGTGGGGGTAACGCCTTAATAAAACGCGTTTGAAGTTCACGCCCGCTCCGAATCCGAGCGGCGAGGCACAGCGTTGACGGGCTGTAACGTTTGAAGTTTTTCGAATTTCACTTTGAAACTTTGGAAAAATATTCTACATTTGAGGTATTTTACGTGAATCCGGTGGACTTTTTCCCTGACCCCCGCCAATTCGATAAATTTTTTTCAATCTGATTCCATCGACTCAAAAGACACCCTGATTTTTTTTTTACATTTTTCGAAATAACCCTTGGTCAACATTTTTTTCCGAAAAAATGCCTTGATTAAAAATCTGAGAAAATTCCCAAAAATGCGTGATTATATGTAAAAAATTTCAAGCCATCACCCGCAGTGGAAGTATGATTTTTTCTGTGCTTTCTGAGCGATTAACGGTTTAAAAAATCCTAATAATTCAAGAACCGCTCACTTCGGACGGATACGTAAATATTTTGATACCCATAATACATTTTTTTTTACTATTTTTGAATAACCAAATCACAGTCATGGACGTTGAAGATTTAGCAGTCAATTTTTCGGGTTTTTTAAAACGTTAATCGCTCAGAAAGCACAGAACAAATCATACTCACACTGCGGGTGATAGCTTGCATATTTTTACACATAATCACGCATTTTTGCGAATTTTTTCAGATTTTTAAGTCGGGGCGTTTTTGTCGGAGAATTTTTTTTTCACTAAGAGTTGTTTCGAAAAATGTAAAAAAAAAATCAGGGTGTCTTTTGGAGTCAATGGAATCAGATTTAAAAAAATTAATCGAATTGGCGGGGTTTAGGGAAAGAGTCCACCGGTTTCACGTGGAATACGTCATATATAGTTCCATCGTTTAAAGGGGAAAAAAGAAATTGATTTTTTGATCGTTGTAAATGTATATCCCCCGCCTTGATTAACGAGATTGAGATTGTTGAAACAATGATCGCAAAAAACAGAGGGCATCTGATGTTTCGTTTTGATTGCAGGTGGGAGCCGCGGAAGAGGAGGCCCTCTCCGATTCCACACTCGGGGATGAATTAGTTGACACTTCGGAAATACTCAAGGCGAGAGCCTGAATTAAAAAGTCGGAAAAAGCATTTTTTTTCGGGAATTTTTTAAAAAGGGAAAAAAACCAGTGAGCCCAGTAAACATTGAGATATCTTATCATGTATATTTGAAATGTATAAAAAAAATGTTTTAACGTGAAACAAGAAATTACTGCAGATTTATCAGCCATGTGCGTCTTGCCACTGCAGTCCCCAATCGGCGGGAAAGATGCAGCTCGTAATTCTTGACTGAACCAAATAAACCAATGAAATTTCCAATTGCCGTATATTTTTCTTCCGGATGAATTAAGAAAAAGCTGAAGAAATCGTGAAATTATAACTTTTCTCAGGTTTGAAAAACATGTGTTAAAAAAAACACTTTAACGTGTTTTTTTACGTGTCGTGTCGTATTATTTAGAAAGACTTTTTCAACGACTTTTTAAATTCACTTTGAAGAGATTTTCATACTGAAGAAAATAAACTTTGGTTTGATTCAATATTTAGTTTTTTGCTATCACGCCCGCCAATTTGGAAAAAGCGTGAAAATGAATACTGGAGAAAACGAGCTTCAAATTTTTCAATATGAAAAAATATCAATGTCAAATATCAATCGCTTTTCTGCTTTTGGCCTTGTATTTTGGAAAATATTCACAATTCTCTGTAACTTTGTAAATATATTCTTGGATAGTTTATCTATCGATTCAGGCGATAAAAAAAAACGATTTTTCGGATCTTCCAATTGAAGCTCCCGCCTTTAATGCAGGTGATAGTACTTGAAGGCCGTCGTCTAATGTGATGGGTCGAAAAAAAAAACGGTTTTTTTTTCGTCGCATTTTCTGAAAGTATGATTTCTTCCGAATATTTTCGTTTTTGAGCCATTAAAACATTCGAAAAATTACCCAAGTACCATGGGCCTTTATGATGTACAAAATGCCGATTACGCGAAACTTCTCGAAACAGCTTTTTTCCAATTGGCGTGACAAATAACTTCAACAATTTTCACTCGATTAACTTTAAATTTAAAAGTTATGTTCCTAATTGTATTTCGCAGAGAAGTACGTACGGAATTTCTGATTAATCGAACACTTTCCATTTTATGAGCAGTTATTACGAAATTTTGTACTGAAAATTCATTTCTTAAGTTCAAAAACCTACAACGTTTGAATAAAACAATATATGTGAAAAATTGTGGATACTAAACGTCACGCCGCGAAGCGCTTAAAAAAAAATAAAAGAAAATATTAGTAGTCGGCCATTTTGTACATCGAAAAAAATATATATTTTTTCTAACAGCTTGATATTCATACTAAATAGATGTGTAATTAATTTTATGAGTGAATCACTTTTTCATACGGAAAAAAAAATTGTTAAATTCGCACATGATTTTATATCCGTTACTGTGGCCTAACCTAAAAATTTTCTGCAATTTTGTTTCAGGCCACTGCAAGCTGAGATAGCCATATTAATATTCGTGTAACTTCGTTGATAATCAACATTTTTCAATCTGTAAAAACGCATGTGTTCTTCTTTTGTTCAATAAAGCACAAAAACTCGAAATGTCCCATGTATAATGGTTTTTGAGAAGAAAAAAAACATCCAAAAAATGACGACATTTCTCTATTTTCACACTAGACTACGGCCTTAAGGCTGTTGAACGCAAAAAAAGCAAGTAAAAGTACCTTAAATGGAAATAACGAAAATTATAATACTTTAATTTTTCAACTCTGATATCGAATTATCGGTATTGTTCGAGCCCACGATCGGTTTTTCAAAATCTAATTTTTTCGCCCGACATTGCGTTTTTTCGATGTGATAAAAAACGCGACATTTGGTAAATTCGAATTCGAAAATGTCTTGACGCGAGTGCCGAAGATGCGCAAGTTGGAACGCGAATTATGCGCGAAAGGCTCGGCAGCGTTGTCCCTGTGCGGCGTTCATATCCGAGCACGCAGGAAACGCGAGGGGCAAAAAAAAAAAGAAAAGCAGGAAGGCAAGGAGCGAGACGAGGGCGCAGCATCTTTCACACGCGAGTAAAACGTGAAAGTATCGCCAGCAGCATCGAGAGAGGGGGAGTAGAAGACCGGTGGAGTTCCTTTCATCCCCTCCCTGTTGGCTTTTTGGGTCATTCCAGGCGCTGCGCGCTGAGCGTCTGCGCAGCCGGTAACAAGGCGCGAGAGCGGAGAGAAAAGGACCGAGAACGACGGAAGAGAGAGAGAGACGCACTGTTCCGTAGTAATCCGTAAGGATTTTCGCTACTACGGCGTGAGATGGAGACAGGATCGAGGGAACGCGAGCCCGGAAAGAGTGCAACAGTACGCACACCCGTTAAAAGAGCGAGAGAGAAAGAGGAGAGAGTGGGCCGAGGCGGTGAGGCAGGCTGGAGAGAATCCGAGGTCGAGACGCGCGAGCGCCAACCGCGTCCTGGACCTGTCTCGACACGAACGAGGAAAAAGCCGTTTTCAAACCGCCACAGAGCCATCGCGGAATTATATTCCGATATGCTGATTCTCCCGAAATTATCATTTTGCATCCAATCTAACTTTTTTGGTAGATTCTAGTCGATTACTTTGTTTGGGTCGAAATCTCCCTACAAAACAGATTTGACAGATAAATCGTTATCCTTTTGTCTGTATTTTGAGAACATCATTTCTCCGGAGTGTAACTATCGAGATGTCATACCCACACGGAAATAAAATATATGTAAAAATATATTTTTCGATATATCAAAAATGGATGTAAAATATATTTTATCCAGAACCGGTGCGATGGTCTAGTGGTTAGCGTGCTCGCCACTAAACCCCAGCGGACCGGGAGGTCCCGGGTTCGAATCCCAGTCGCGTACATTTCGTCGTGAAATTTTTTTCTTCGGCATTTCGCGGCGAAATATGACTAGTTCCACGAGACTGGGGGGCGAACTCGATGACCGGCTGTATTGGTATAGGTTTTCCGCAGTTTCCCTATACCCATGACAGAAATGTCATGATGAATATAATACAGAGGGGGAAGTCGGCTGCGGCCGCAAGAGGGGGGGGGGGACAAGGAGAAAGATGGAGAAAAAAGGAGTAAACAGTAGAGGAAAGAAACGGGCACAATGAAGGGCAAGAATAGGTAACAAACGCGAAAAGCGTGTACCTAAGGAAAAAAACCAATAAAAAAATATATTTTATCCATCTTAGATATAGATTAGATATATGCAATATATACGGGAAATGCATTGAAAATATATTCGCGATATCAAACTTTTCGGCCAAAATAGATCTTCAGAATGTATATAAAAAATGTATGTTGGATAGGCGGTTACGTATATTCAAACTATATTGAAAATATACTTACAATGTATTCAAATTACCCTCAAAATATACTACAAATGTATTGTAAGTGTATTCGAAGTATAATTGAAATATACTTTAAATGTATTTAAACTACATCTAAAATATACATGATATGTGTTCATACTCCGTTTAAAATCTATTTTAAATATGTTCATACTACATTTCAAATATTATTGAAATATATTCAACGTGTATTTAAGATATACTTGAATTATATTTAAACTATAGTTGAAATATTCTTTAAAATTTTGTCATGACGTTATGTACATCATTGCACCCTTTTACGGTATTTTTCGTTGCCATTAATTACGATTATGGTGTTTGGGCTTCAAATATATTAATGGTTTATATTTAAATTATATCAGGCGCTCACGCGCCGTAAGGTGGTTTCGAACCCGGGACCTCTGAGTGATGAGCTGGGACGTTGTCCGGTGAGCTAGTTCCACTTGTTAAGGCGTTACCCCCACTTGTAGCGCAAAAAAGGCCTTTTTCATGAATTCTTTTTAAGAAAACTACAAAACATTTTTAATCGATCAATATACCATCTTAAAGAACACATCTTGAAGAACTTTCAGTAATTTTTTTATTGAAAAATATTACATTGTTTAGTGGCAAATGGCCGTCAATGAAATAATGTTTTTATATACACGGTTTGCGGTGACCAACGTTGCGGCGAAGTGGATCATCTGAAGAAAAAAATGCGGATGGATTTAGTCAAATATAAGTATAAACTAGTCTTTAATCGAAGGATTTTAAAAAATATTCATTTTTCACAAAATGGCGGACAGTCAAAGTTAATGGTTCGATTTTAACGAAAAAAAACGGCCGTCTTTTGGCTATAAAACGGCCATTTTTTTTTCGAAAAAAAAAATCGAACGATTAAAGACTACATTTTTATGTATTAATTAAGCCTGCAAAATTTCAAGAAGATCGGTTTATTAGTGTTCGAGTAATCTTGGTCACCGACTTCAGAAATGCCATTTTGAGAAAAACGCGTTTAAAGTTTCTCTTTCAACGCTCATATCTGAGTCAATTTTGTTCGGATCGACTTGAAATTTTCAGGACATATTCTCAGATACTTATAGTTCAAAAAAATGCAATAAAAAAAATCGATTTTTTCCTTAACGATAACCCCTTAAAATGTTGAACTTTCGTATCGCCTACATATCGTACAATACACAATATTAGTTTATTGAGAAATGCTTGGATTAACAAGAGTAACTAAAATTATCGGATCGATTACTTAATTGCGTTCGCATAGGGAGCGATAATCGAATAGATTTAAAAAACCTTCAATTTTTTGGTCCGATCATTTATTCCGGCAGTGCGGCTAGGTCATCGCGAGATACCGACTTGAAGATGTTTTTCATTCGCAACGTCATCTGTTACTCAAGTTGCTTAACCAACCATCTTCAAAATATATAAAACATACATTCAGTTTGTATGTTTGATATACTTAAGATGTATCTTAAATTGATTTATATTTATATATCGCCTAGGTTTTACTCTTACCCAAAAATATAATTGGCATATCCCACTTTTCGAACAAATTATATTTAATACATGTTTTATATATTTTTCGATATATTTTTTATATATTTTATTTTCATGTGGGTATCGACGCTCTTTGCGAAAAGTAGCACGATTCAAAGGTCTTACGAAAACTAGCACGCTTTCATATTCACCGCGAAAACCAGCATGTTTCGGCTTTCGCCGCGAAAACTAGCATGTTTCGGCTGTCACCGCGAAAACTAGCTTGTTTGATCTCCACTGGAAAAACTCGTGTAAAAGGAGTAAGTTTAAAACCTCAAGGATCTCATCGCCCGCACAATCTAACCAAAAAGAGTTTTGGTGAGAATTTAAAGTCCTTCGTGCTCAGGTAAAAATCTGGAAAAATGAATCCTCAGTATTGTTTTTTACGTATGACAATTTTTTGCGTAACGGCATTTTAACTTTATACTCGTTGCTGTTATAAACATTTTGATAATGATTATCAATTAAAATCGATAGTAGTAATTTTTATAAAAAATTAATATCGAAATTGTAAATAAAGTGAAATATTTATTGTGATTTTCTATTAAAAAAATAACGTTATTGAAAATATCATTCAACAAATTTACTGTAATCTTGCAGATCGTTATCGCCGAAAATGTTTGAAAAATCTTGCTGATGTTCGATCGGAATTGAACCTCTGTCAAGCATGGCCTATAAATCTTTTTTTTTTATGCAAGAGGCAATTTTTTATCTGACGTTTGTTTTAATTGGAACATTCGAACATCATCCATGTTTTTTTTTAAAGATTTTCTTCTCTCGTCCTTCTTGGTTAAAATCATATTGGTCAAAATAGGATATTTTCCGAATACTTGCAATTTTATTTGAAGTGCGATTCAATTTTTTTGAGAGGTCTAAAAAAATCGTAAATTTCCGATTGCGGTCAAAGGAATTGGAGTAAAAAAATAGTGGCAAGGCGTAAAAAAGCATGGGAGAAAAGTCGGAACCAAAAGTCGTGTCGAAAGCCAAAACATGCTAGTTTTCACGGTGATATCAAACGTGCTTGTATTCGTAAGAATTCTGAAACATGCTACTTTTCGTAAGCAGCGTCGATATACACTAGCGAGCTGATGAGGTACTAAAAATTCAAAAACATTCCTTGAAACCATTGAATAGGGAACCTTACTGACAATTTCTCCCTCTCGAGGGGACAGTGTATTATAACGTAAACAGAACATGACGTTTAGTGAGAATCTCCTTGGCTTTGCCCGTGTTTGTACGACTGCTGTTGAATTTTCTTTAAGGGGCTATACCAGTGTGACACTGTCAAAAAATCGATTTTTTTTGCCTTTTTCGACCGAGTATACTTTCAAGAATATCATTGTCATTTATATAATTTATATAAATATCATTTTATCTTGCCAAACTCGATAGTTAAATCTTTAAACGCGTTTTTCGCGAAATGAGATTTTTCAAATTTACTGACATTATAACTCAAAGAGCAATTATCCGATCGACTTGAAATTTAAACTGAGTACTCTTGAATATATTTACTCTACAATGACGTAGGATATTTTTAATTGGATGAAAATTGACGATTTGGCATTGAAAAAAAACGACCATTTTATAGGCAAGAAAACAGACTTTTTTTCAGAACTACGCCATTTTGTTAGATTTTGATATTTTCGCAAATCCTACGTTATTGTACAGGAAATAGCTTCCAGTTTAATGACATTTTTTCCTTTTTCGGTTTTAGCTACTCAATCGGCCTGAATCATGTCAGCAGTGGAAGAACTTTTTTTTTGCGCCTCCGAAGGCGGCGCACAAGTCGCTTGGATCTCAATATTTTTCTATGAAAAAATTATGTAATATAGGTCAAATATAGCCAAATATATTCTTAATTTTCCGAAACAATTAATTGAGTATTTTTCTTCCAAAAAATTCCCGAACACCACCCAAATTTTCAGCGTTCACACTAGTATAGCCCCTTAAATAATCCGTTTATCTTGAATAAATTGTGAAGAATTTGTGCAATTGAATGCAGACACGAAGGCGTTCATTTATTTCCTAAAAGCGAAATACTTCGCAAGCAATGGGAAATTGCTGTACGTCGCAAGCACTTAACAGCCACAAAACATTTAGGGCTATATTCTGATCATTTTAGATCTGTAGACTATAGAAATGAAGGATTTGTTACAGCTCAGTGTATAAACATAATATTTTTGACGCTATTTACTTCTAAAAGTATATTGTAAAGTAGTTAATCATCATAACCTAAAAATTTATAATCGAAATATTTGCATTTTTTAATCTTCTGGTATTACTTTATTACACAATACTTACCTAGCTCGTTTTCAGTCTTTACGTGGATGAAACTGAGCCGGAAAATATTGAAAAAACGGATTATACCTTCCCTGTTTGTTTGGAGCAAAAAAGAAACTTTAAAGAATGAACAGCTGAGAAAAAGAGTAGAAGCCGATTTTTCAATTCCGGTGTAGTCAAATATCCGTAATTATTGTCCATTATATCCATTCATATAATTTTAGTACAAGACAGACACCGTGAAAATGTACCGCGCGCGTTGGCAGCTTCTTTTGGTTACCGTTATGTTTACGCTATGCTTACGTTATGTTTACGTGGCGCCATCTACGCTGAGCTTTGCATAAGTTTCCCTATTGTAACCAGATGTTGTAACCACGGTCTTACATACAGGTCTGACAACGGCGGTAGTGGGGGTAGGCACCCTTAGCGGTTCTGTTTTTTATTCCGATTTCTGCCGCTAGGTGCGTGACGGCAAGGGGAAGTAGCGGTGCGACGAAGAGAGAAATAGCTCTTCTGTCCTTTTCCCTCCTGAGACGCAACGCATGCACCGTTTGCCCTAACTTAATTTACCGTACTGTCGTGTAAACTGCATAATAGACAAAACCAATAAAAAAAATGTGTTGATTAAAAAAAAGATGACTACTTTCATCTAAAAAAAACTGACAACTTTTTGAACACATTAATTCATACCAGCACATATTACGATCATTTACATCCTTTTTTCTCCAATGTCTCACAATACATCGTTCTTCGAAATGTTTTTCGCACACGTACTGAGACTCTTTCAGTCCCGGAATAGCATCGACCCATTTTTTGTGTCGTTCGACGTTTCTGGGCACGCGAAACACGGAGCATTTCTGCTTACAATTTTTGTACCCCATTTTACAATTGCGAACCGCGCAACCCTTAACCATTTCGCATTTTTTTCGCAAACACTACCAAAAAAAAATTCACACTTATGCGTAAAAACACGATAAAAGATGTATCACGATAAATTGCGTAGAACCGTCTGGTATATGGTCGCGAATAAAGGTTATTTCGACAATCGCGCCACAAAAACATACGTAAGCACCTTGGGCCCATTCGCCGGTAAGAGGTAAGGGGGAAACTACTTCCCCCTGCTAGTAGCGACGCGTAACGGCGCCTAGTGAATCGAAAAGTGAAGTCGATAAGCGTGCCTACCCCCACCACGAAGATTTGGCTTCGTTGCAAGACCTGTATGTAAGACCGTGGTTGTAACCGTTTTCTCGATCATTTCTCTGGAGAGCTGTAAATCAGTTCATATATTGTACGACGGGTGGCGCTAGCTGATCATGCTTGCCAGAGCAGTGCCTTCTAGATCTACTTTTTCGAAGAGACTGATTGTGCCGTATTATTTTCGTAGCTTATGCTTTTTTTTTCTAAAGACCTTGTGTGTTATGGATAATGTCACAGGCCAGGGAGTCTTTCGTCCGGAAATTCTTAACTGTACCAATTTTCAATTAAATAAGTCACTCTTTACCCGATGAAGTGGAACTTTTAGACACCTACTTACCGCGAGATTTCGAGGTTAGAAAAACGTAGCATGCCGCGTTGTGCACGAAAACCAGTTTAAATCGTCATTCCTCTGGCATCATTCCTTTAGCTTCCTCCCGGAATGTGAGATCCAGAGGCATGATAGATGCGCCAGAGAAATGTCACCATTTTGGTTACGCATGTGTCGATATGCATGAGGTAACATAAAAATGATTCTCTTAGAAGTAGGCAAGGCCCCGATCCGCCCTTCCCTTTTCTGGCAACTGATTAGGAACTGGACAGGACAACGATCAAGTACTGGAAAGACTTTTGGCGATCTACCCGAGTAAAATAGTATTAGGTGGTATAGTGATTCTCATTATCCCGTTGCACTCGAGAGCCGACTCTCGCTTATAATTCACTATCGGAGCAAAAAAAGGCTCCGAGTGCAAAGAGTTATTTCACAAATATCGCAAAATCAGAAGCGTAAGTGCACGCTGTAAGCAGCGCAATTCTGTACGTGATACAACGCGCAGGACGAACTTTTATCCTCGTACGATGGTACCTTGCTTACGCGAAGCGCTTCGTTCGTAGCCACCTGGCGGATTGTTGGCGAAATACATTCATGTCTACCCGGCCAGAACATTGATATTTCCCAACATGGCGACAAAGCGTTAAGAAACCACGAAGCACCTGCTTTACTTTTTTGCTTCATTAAATAACTTGGCTATTCGTTATGCTCAAATCATTAGTCATTGTAATCCCGGTATTGATGATAAGCATTCTTAATCTCGTCGATTATCGTTGAGAAAATTAATGCTTTCAATGGTGAATAGAATTACCACACATGTATTAGTTTCATCCTAATCAATTATAAATATATTTGATTCGTACTACTGTGTAAAAACAAAGTAGTTTTACACAGCTCTTAATGACAGGCGAGACTTTTCAGGACAAGTAAATGTTCTGGCCGGGTAGACATTACGTGAAGGTGTACTTGCTCCCAATGTATCCCGGCCAGAAGATTGTAATATCCAAACGTAGAGGGTAAGCCGTAAAAAACGATTTAGCGATCTTCCCAATTTTTTCCGTGGGAGAGCCCGGTCATGTAAATCAGGCAACGCAAGTCTGGACAGGACCCGACACAATGTAGGAAATGCCCGGTCACATTTCTGCACGGGTTTGTGTTCAATAAGCGTTTTTTTCTTCACTAAACGTTTTCCAGAAATAAAAACGAAATTTGGCCCGGTTTTTCGGGCCTCTAGGATAACCATGTTTAACCTAAAGCTAGGTTAATCATGTTTAACCTAGAGCTAGGTTAACCATGTTTAACCTAGAGCTAGGTCAGGAGGCTGGCATCTCCTATCCCTTACCGCATATAAAAATGCTACGCTGTTTGACTGCTTTATTTAGTTCTACCTCTCCCTGTGGCGCTAGTAGGCAACTGACAATATTTTTATTGCGCAGGCGCGAGGCCCGCACGGCGTACTTAACCACCCTGACGCCGAATACGACTATTTTGACGTTTGGAGTTTTGTTAACCTTTTAAGGACGGGAGTGGTCGATATATCGACCAGCCAGGTCACGCTAAGAGCGAAAGTTGGAGTATTTCTGAAAATAATGCACGATTTTTCTGCAGCCTTCTTGTGACATACTTTGGGCAGTGAGTATGTTTGCTGACGAAGCTTCTTCTATAATAACTGGCGTCCTTGAAATATTCTTCAGGATGACATCTGCAACATATATGCCTATTTTGTGTACTCAGTGCAACCACAATGTGAGTATATAAATGTGAAGGCCAAACTAGCAGAGAAAAAAAGTTGACCTTGAAATGGCGTTTTTAAAGGTCAAGGATGCCACGAGGATTTTTTTCATTATTTTTCCCGTATTCAGCGCATCGAATTACATAGGAAAACGCTTTCAAACTTTTTTGAATAAATTTGTAGAATTGGACTTTTCGTTGCGGACGGGGCTGGTCGATACATCGACCAGCAGTTAGGCTTGGGACTCCAATTGAGAAATTCATCGATTTTATTGATATCTTCCATGTAAAAAAAGTCGATTTTAATGGGAATTTCCTTGTCCTTAAAAGGTTAAGCCGCGGTGCGGAATTGATTAAATTACCGAAATTACTTATACTCGTGCGCTAATGCCGTGTGTTGTGCACGGTTGTACCTCAGGGTACCCGCGTAATCTTGAAAAGGTGCCTTTTTCCCCATACCAGCCGATCCTCGCATTCAAAGCGATGGAAAGTCTTCGAATTACATGTGTGCGTATGTGTATATATACACAGCCCCTGCGCGCGCATCAGGATTGTTCGAGAACAACTAGCGCGGCGAGTGGCAGAGCAGGACACTACAAAGGATATTATGCGTGGCAAAAATTGTGAAAGATGCCAGCCCCCTGAGCTAGGTTAACCATGTTTAACCTAGAGCCTCTTAAGGCAGTAGTCTGCTTTACAGGCTTCAAAAAATCGATTTGAAGAAGAGGAAGGATTATTGTATGGCCCGGGGATAGCTGATTAACATCTAATTAGTGTAAGTATCCAAAAACTTATATTTTTTTGGACCGAAAACTTTGAAGCCCGTTTTCTCGAGTTTTCACTTTCACAAGTTTTAGAAAACGGTGCCGGCGATAGCAAAAACAATATATGTCCGATCGAAAAAAATCAAAGTGATCTAGCTTCAGTATTAAATTATCTTCTATTTGAACTGAAAAAGTTGGACAAAAGTACTATTTAAATTACTTGTTTTGCAACTTAAAGTGAATTTTTTTTTCAAACTTCGAAAAAATTTGGAATTTCATCATTTCTTCGGTATTTTTTTAGTTAATATAGAAAAGGAACTTATAAAAACTAAAAAAAAAATTGGTTCGACTGTTTCAGATGCATCGTACGACCTCCATCACCAGCACCGATTTACAAGTGCAGACTCCAGGCGCCCCAGAAAACTCGTTACAACTTTGAAAAATTTCAATATTTTTTAATAATAAAAATTGTTTTTTAAAGCTTGAATATAATACACTATCGTCTCAAAATTTCGTTTACCGCAATCATTTCCTTCCCTTTAAAAAAAATTGCTGAAAAAACGCTTTTTTTCGGCTTCTAAAGCAGACCTTAACCATCTATGCGAAGACTGGCATCGAGACATTTGTGAGGTTATGTCGATCTTGTACACGCCCTGGAATCCTAAAATTTCAACCCAAACAACACTGCCAAAGCAAACTGCGAAGTAGAATTCTCACTAACGGTATTCAGGGCCAAAAACAATGAAGATTCTCCGAAAGACCTTACCCCAAGTATAAAATTCATAAGCGGCCTCTGCACGCGCGCCGCGAAAGCTCGCGAAGGCCCGTGAAACACGAGTGTGGATGGTTTCGCGTTCGCGCTTCGCGGCGTTCCCGCTACGCGGCGTTCCCCGATCAGTGTTGGTATTTTGTGCCGCGACAAAGCGTTCGCGCTTGGTTCGCGAGGCGCGAACCGAGTTCGCAGTAGCGTGCGAGACGCGGTGACGAGCGGTCGTGTTGTCCTGTTCCAAAATGAGCGTTGCGTGGAATAACAAACGTGAACTAACGCTGCTCAAGTGTTATCAAGCGGAACCGATACTTTGGCAGTTTAAACACAACCCTAAAAATAAACATAAGGTACATCGTGCCTGGATGAGGATCAGTGCGATTATGAATATTCCAGTACCTGATTTGAAGAGGAAAAAAGATTCGCTAATGTCCAGTTACAGGACGTATAAAAAAAAAGTAAAGGATTCTACCCAAAGTGGTGCAGGCTCGGGTGAAATTTATAAACCTATTTGGTTTGCCTATGAAACTTTGGAGTCGTTTCTTGGGAAAGGCGTGCGTTGTGATAAAACAATAAAGACTGTGAGTATATTATTAAACTTTACTTGAAAATGACTCCTTCGTACATAACTGAATATTTAGATGTACATATACCAATCTGATTATCCACAAAAAAATGTTGTCAACTCGTCTCTTATTTTACTGGCATGCAGAGCGACTCAGCGTGGTGTATGTCAATTTCAGTTTCATTCCTCCATGAACCAGGTGATATTAATGTGTCGTTCTCATCATAAGCGCCTATGGTTCTGGGCCTAGTCATACGTTTGACGAAGTGGTGCTTTTCCTTAAGAAATTATGCAGTAATGTACACGTAATTGTTAGAAGAGAAACCTTTTCTGCATTTAACCCGATCGGTTTTCTAAATAATGTAAATTTTGTAACTAACGGGTGTTGCGAAATAATGTGACATTTTTATTTATTAATAAAAGTATGGTATATTTGAAAAGTACGAATATTTTTATTTGCATATAAGGTACAAACTTGGAGGTTATGTGTGGACCCATGTAGCATGTTGTCACAATACGCCGATGACGCATGCATAATATCCACCTCGACGAACGCAAAACGCGCCAAACTAGCGGCCGAAAAGGCGACAGAAGTCGTCATGGCATACTATAAAAAAATGGGGCCTCCAGTGTAATCCCGGCAAAACACAGGCCATGATAGTAGGCCAAAAACGCGGACAAAAAACAATCAAAATAGGCAACGAGAACATCCCAATACAAGACAGGATTCGATACCTAGGCATAGATCTTCGCTGCACATTGAATATGGCATGCCACACCATAACAACAATAAATAAAACGCGAAAAATAGCATATATGCTATCCGGAATTATCGGCTGGCCCGGCAAAATTGACACGCACGTAAAATACAAACTCATTTGAGCATGCATATTACCAATCTTAGACTACGGAATGAGCTGCCTATATTCACTGTACAGCGACAATAATCTCGATAAACTAAAAATAGCGTATAAAAAATGTTAATAATAGCGGGGAACTTGCCACGAAGCTTTCCCACCCAAGACCTCTACGAGATGCTTGACGAAACAAGCTTTAGAGAAAGAGCCGCGACTAACTTCACTACATACTGGCAAAAATTAACTGACCTTGACAATAACCTAACCGGAATTAATAACGAGATTGCAAGATCTCAAAACTCGGTCTTAGAGCAGAGACGTTAGAGAGCTCAATCATACTATCACTCATTTGTAAATAATCCCCCATCACATCACATCGTCCTTATCACCTCAAATAATCGCGTAACCGAAAACACAAATATAAAAAATTTAAACAACACCAAATAGTCATAAGACAAATAATTGTTAATCACCGAGGATCTCAGCATACATGTTTGATACAAAAAAGCCAGAGGCAAGGTGTAACCAAATTTCCAATAACATTTTTGAATGATTACGGACTAATTTCATTAATGGTGCGTCCAATTGCTTCCTCGAGCTTCGGAATGATCTGTGGATCATTGGCATACACTTTTTCCTTTCAGAAAACCCCAAACAAAGAAGTCCAACTTTGTCTGCAATAACTGCATTGTTTTTGTGCATTTTCACAATTTCTATGCGTGGCTTGATCGTGTAACTCTCCATATCTAAACCTCAATACTTCCTGATGCCAGTTGTCAATGGTTAGTACTCTATGTTCGCCACAAAAAAAATGGCGCCCAATTTAAAATGTCAGGTTACTTCGAGACGCCCATAGTATTCACAATGTATTTTCTACTACAACTACCAGGATAGGGTTTCATAACATGTTCTGGCAGTGCAAAAGCACCGTCTCCTAAATCATCTTAGGGTACATCTTCGTTTGAACCGGGAAAAGAGTATGCTCTAGGCAAATTTAATGCTTTAAGGTACATTTTTATCCATAGTGAACTGTTTCTAAATACTCCGCCATCGCTAATTCTACCTTGACATCCAATGACTGCACAAGTAAAATTATAACTGCTGTCAACCAAAGCTAACAATACACTGTACGTTTTCTTGTAATTAAAATATTCCGATCCTGAACCAACTGGACATTCTAGAACGATGTGCTCTCCATCAATTGAACCAATAGCTCGAGAAAAATTTATGTGCATATCCTTTTTCAATTCCCATCCAATCTTCCATGCTCGTTGGCATGTGTAGAAAAATTGCATGAGATTATTCTTTCTATTTTCAGGAAGAATCATCATCGATGGATGCCAATGAAGAGGAGGTGGGAACTTTGGACAAGAATGGCGATAGTCAACACACAGTGCCACAAACAGTTCCTCGCGGTGAAACCCCCCCTGCACTTTTAGCCGCTGGAGAAGTAGTTAGTGAAGCTCATTCTACATTGAAGAGAACTTTGAACACTCAGCGAGCTGAAGATGACGAATGTGACCTACACGGCAAGATCATAGCCAAAAAGTTGAGAAAATTACCCGAGAATGAGAGAATGCGGTTTGTATGTGAAATATACAACATGTTTATGCGTCGTGACCAATGAAATCGACCACAAACTCCTGCATTTTCACCGCATGCCGCATCACCGTCTCCATCACCTACTTATTCCTCGAACCGTATGGAAATACGTTGCCCGCAAAGTACTAAGTCGTATTCCGAACCTGGTGCATCATACCAGACAGCACCTACAGACACTTCGCAATGCAGCTACTTCGAGCCACCTATTTATTATTCTCTACCGCCAGAAATCAACATCCCTGGCCGCAGATTAACCGGCGCTTCACCGACTATAATATCTCCTAATGAAGTTATTCAGTCGCCTACTAAAGATTTTGAAAATGCGTTTTACAAGGCATTCAAACAATTAGGTACTTGATTAATAAATACTTTTAAAAAATATCTTGTCTTATTGCCTTAATTTCCTCCTTTAGTACTTCATTCAAAGCCAGGCATGCTTCTGGAATAATCTTCGATATCAGTTGAGGTGAACGCTCATATCTCAGTCAATTTTGTTCGGATCGACTTGAAATTTTCAGGACATATTCTCAGATACTTATACCTCAAAAAAAAAAAATGCAAAAAAAATCGATTTTTTCCATATCGCAAATTTATATCGCATATCAAATTAATCAACTTGAAACTCGTTTCGCATGCCGGATGTTTTTGGACTAGCCAAGCACATCCGGGACGCAAGACGAGTTTCATTTTGATGATTAATTTACCTGGTTCTGTTGTGATGAATCTGCGTTAGCCGCCATCTTCTTTTTCGCCACTTATTTTTTATTTTTAATATAGACATAATTGTAGTACGCTATAGCGCAGAGCGTTACAGCAGCAGCTACGTCAGCGTCCATTTTCGCTGAGTGCGTGAATGAAACTGCGAAACATCGCGAATGCAGGGATGTCAGGCGGCCGCCCACAAATCCTTGTGCCGAGCTCGCTAAAAGCTGGTACTAGAGACGAAAAACTAGTACACTCGTGCTCCGCTGTGGCGCTGCCACCGCTAATATACAAACTATGTCACCAATCGTACCCCAGAGCAAAAAATGATATTTTAGTGTCTTATCCCGTTACTAGAGGGCAGTAATCCTTGAACGAAAAGAATAAAAGTACCTTTTACCTCTATTCAAATCTTTATTTAAAAAAAAAACCTAATCCTCTCGTATATAGAAGGCACCTATATTTCGTATCGTTAGTGAGTACATAGACCACTCGATACCACAAGAAACACTACTAGTTAAGTAAGATGAATTGTGATTTACTATTAGGTGTACAACTTAGTTTGGTCCGTTTTCAAAAGATGGCTCTAGGTGCTATAAATGGTTGACGGCAGCAGCTGATTTTTGCTGTATCGTGAAGTATCAACATCTCTTAACCAAATATCGTTTACAGACCTTTGAGTTTTGCGCATCAAGTCTAATTTTTACTGCGGTAAAAATGTCGAATTTCGTCCCAAATGAGCACCATTTGCGGGAAGTGTTGATTTTCTGTTTCAATTGGGAGAAAAGTGCAGCTGAAGCCCACCGAATGCTTGTGGGACGATCACGGGAGACTTCTACAGGCAACAATTGATCCGTTTAAAGCGAGCTATAGCCGAAAAACGTCCAGAATATGCGACCAGAAACGAGTCCATAATCTTTCAACATGACAACGCTCGGCCTCACGTTGCTATTGTGGTTAAAAACAATTTGGAAAATAGCGGGTGGGAAATTCTGGCTCACCCGCCTTATAGCCCAGACCTTGCCCCTTCCGACTACCATTTGTTTCGATCGATGCAGAACGCTTTGACTGGAATACGCTTCACGTCACAACAGGGTATCAAAAATTGGCTCGATTCATTCTTGGCTTCAAAAGATGAACGCTTCTTCCGCGACGGTATTCATAAATTACCAGAAAGATGGGGAAAAGTAGTGGCTAGCAATGGACAATATTTTGATCAATTTATTAATTCATTTTATTATTCAAATAAGTGCGTATTTTAGGCAAAAAAAACGGACGAAATTAAGTTGTACACCCAATATAAGACAATTATCACAACTATAATATAATCTTCTTGAATCTGCTATATTCCACATACCTAGTTTAAGGGATAACACCACTCTAGGATTTTGGAAAAATCGTTTTTGCTCAAAAAATACTTTGGGGTAATGAAAACAATATGCAATTGGTCCTGTAGCGATATTTTTTTTAAAGGTTCAATTATTGATTTTGCCGCAGCGCCTCGGACTTCTTTCAGGCGCCTCGTACAACTTTAAACGCGTTTTTCTCGAAACCACTTTTTTCAAACTGGGAGGACGGATTACTCGAATATCTTTGCATGGATCGATTTGAAATTTTGATAGTAGCTTCACAATTGCATTCTCTATGGGAGTACGTAGCCGTTTTGTGATTAAATGTAAACTTTTTTTATGGACAATTTACTGCTTATTTTTTGGGCAAAAAATCGTTTTATTTCTTTCATAGTGCGCCATTTTTTTAAATTTGATTTAGAAAAATCCCTACGTAGTCCCATAGCTAATAATATATTGATCATTATATTTTTTTTCCAGGTCTTATACTTTACGAGAAAACCGTCCTCCCGTGAAGCTATTTGTAAAAAAACACGTTTCTCAAAATGGGCTCTGTCGCCGCCATTTTTTATGAAAATAATAATTTTTTTAAAATACTTTAATATGCGTTAAGGTAGTTCCTCTGCGAAAATCTCAACCAAAAGTTTACATACCATGTTCATGTTTAAAAGACTGATAATTGGTTTAATTAGTAATGAATAAAATTAAAAACTACGCAATATTGACTCGGTACTAGTAGATAATACGATGGATATCATTTACTGCCGTAAAATATATTTTGTATTGTGTTTTTGATCGACCATTGCCAGTAAACTTTTTGCCGGGACTGTCCAGGCTTTGCCCCAATTGTTTTTTTTCCAGGCTTTGCCAGGCTTTGCACCAAAATTGTGAAGGCTTCTCATGGTTATATCTTGGAAACTAGATGGTGAATCATTCTCATTTTTTTTCACATTATTCGTGATATCTTACTGTAGCTTATCCTCGTTTTTGATCAATTTCTTAATTTTAGTTTTGACGGTAGAATTAATGATGCTCTGTTTGCCCATCATAACGCATTTGTTACGTGTAAACCAAGCCAACTTTAAGTGTAAATATCTCAGGTTTGGGGTGGTCAAACTTATTCAAATTGCACAGATGTTTGGATAATGTATTAAATAGCGTATATGTTAAATTTCAACCATATCTTAATTCAACTCTTCTGTGGAGGTACTACCTTAAATGAACCCTCTCAAAAGAAATCCTATTCCTTTTTTCATACTCCCAAAACAAATTATCAAAGTTAGGTCTTATTTTCTGCCGCTAGGGTGGTGTTATCCCTTAAGCCGAAAATACCGCCCTAAGGATATGAATGTATTCGTCTGAGGCTAGATGGCGCTGCCGTTGACCTTTCTCAATTAAAAACAAAAAAAAACACAAAAGGACCTTTTTATGTGAGATTTGAAAAACGGGTCCCTTCAAATTATTTCTTGCTGATATTATATCGCATTTCTGATACACAATGCAAAGGATATTTTAAAAAAGTAACAGATGATCCTTTTTGAAGATTTTTATCTGAACCAAGAGTTCGTTAACTTGAGAAAAGAACAGAAAAAATGAGTGTAATTATTTCATCTATACATCTACGGATTGTATATGGAATGATTTCAATAAAATATAATTTTATTTGAAGGATAATGTAGAGATACAGAGAACAGAAGAGATTTTAAAATAAAAAAATATATTATTTGAATCAATCACATTTTCCAATATTTTATAGTATTGTGACAATCTCATATATCGGTGGCACTCCGCGATCAGACATTTATTTTAATCAACCAATATACTTTTTTTATTCAATTGGTTTTTTTTCTCAGTGTATGTTTGCCTACTGACTACTAACCTAACTAGTATGTTTGACATCCCTGTGCGAGTGTGGAGGGACATGTTTTCACGTAACGTTCGCGGCACGAGTCGCGGCGTGAATTCGCAGCGTGAATTCGCAGCGTGATTCGCGCGAGCGAACAAAAAAATATCGCAGAATAATTTTAACGTTTTATTCAATTTCAACAATGTTACACGTAGTAAGAGGCGCCCAATTGGGATTTTTTTTCCATTGTTGCGCATCGAAGTTGCCCCGGTCACGTGAATAGAGACGTAATGTATTCTACGTTCGCCAACGATTCGATTAGATTAGATAAGCCCCGTTCGATACGAGCGATTTCCGCTGCACGAGGTTTTCCATTTCGGCGCGTCGGCGGGTTCGTAGCCAAGTACGTAATATCGAGTGTACAAACGTGTACGCTACGAAGCGAAGGAAAGAATGACGTTGCGGAAAGAGGCGTACGAAATGCGAGAAGGCGGAAAAAAACGCAACTGCGGGTGCGCGCGCGCCATCTATCGCCGTTGCACCGCGAATAAAACCGGCTGGGCAACTTTGTCTTCCTGTGCCACCGTACGATAGAACGTTCACACGCGGGCAGCGTGTGGCGCAGGCCTTCGTGTATGCAAGAGGCTTGTTACGATTTTAGTACAGTCGTGCTGTCGCTGAAAAACCCCGTAATCGGAAAAAATTAGAAGACTAGTTTCTTGACAGGTGATTTTGTAGGTGCCGTGGGTGCTGAATCCAAGTTTGCCTAAAAATCGGGGTGTGAGGTTTTTTAAGGCGATGAAAGGGGATGGGGGTGGATTAATGCGAAACGACAACCCCTACGAGGTCGGCGCCGTGAGGCAAAATGTGCAGAAAAATCCTGGCTTTAGTTTTGTCCTGAGCGCCGAAGTCGTGAAAGTTCATTTTGGGGGTGAAAAAGTGGGGTGAAATTTTGGAAAATCAGTTTTAATTCCGTAACTCTTTAGAAAAAATTCGTACACTTTTTGTCCAAATGAGAAAGTTTTAGCCCTTGAAAAGACGCGTCGATCGAGTATTTGAACATCACTCTCTGATGATATCTTCACCTCCAAAAAAATGGTTGAAATACCCCAAAAAAATTGTTTATTGAATAACTCAAAAACAATCGATTTTTCGGGTATGGTTCAAATGTACGAAATGTAGAGAATAATTTTCTTTATATTTTCGTTTCTATGGACCACCCTTGAATTTTGATGTTCTAACCCCATCTCGGGGGTTGAAAATTAAAAATGAAATTTTGGGAAAACTATTGACCGCTCGAAATCGCCGCCGTGGAAGAATTTGTAGCTTGAACTCTCAGCTACATTTTTGTCCACAACGCCAAACTCGTATCTCTTTATTTTTGATCAATAGTTTTTCCAGAATTGCATTTTGAATTTTCAACCCCTGAGAGGGGTTCGAAAAAGCAAAATTCGAGGGTGGTTCATAGGAACGGAAGGAAAATTATTCTCTACATTTCGAACTCTTGAACCATCCCCAAAAAATCGATTGTTTTTGAGGTATTAAATGGACAATTTTTTTTATACTTCAACAATTCTTTTGGGGGTGAAGATATTATTGGAAAGGGATGATCAAGTACTCGATCGACGCGTATTTTCGCGGGCTACAACGTTCCTATGTGAACAAAACGTGTATCAATTTTTTCTAAAGAGTTACGGAATAAAAACTGATTATTCAAAATTTCACCCCACTTTTTCACCCCCAAAATGAACTTCCACCACTTCGGCGCTGTGGACAAAAATGAAGCCCGAATTTTTCTGAACATTTTGTTTCCCGGCGCCGACCTCGTGGGGGTTGTAGTTTGGCATTAATCCGCCCCCATCTCCTTTCATCCCCTAAAAAAACCCTACACCCCGATTTTCAGGCAAACTTGGATTTAGCACCCGCGGCACTTACAAAATCACCTGTCAAAAATGTAGCCTTCTTCTAATTGTTTCCGATTTCAATATACAGCACGACTGTACTATTTACGCGTAACGAGTACTCGAAACTTTGATTTCTATACTAAGTACTTTGGTGTCATTTTTCCATACTTGCTAACGAAAGAAAAGATCAGATCAGGATTCTAATTGTTTGGGTTAGGATAGATGCAGTTAGGAGCATTGACAAGGTCAATATAACCTACGGTCTTACATGCAGGTCTGGAAACTATGTTTGGGAAACGGAAATTATATATATACATTAGGGTGGCTGTTATTTTGGCTTCGGTAAAAAAAATTTGACTTCTAGCAGAAAAACTAATCAAGATATGAAAAAAAAATCTGTGTAAAATTTGGACGCGCTGGGATAAGGAGAACACGTGCCACCGAGCAGTTTAATTTGAAAAAATACATGCATTTTTTTAATGGCCGCACTGAAATTTTTATTAGTCTGATAATATTAATTTAAAAATCTGGAGTTGGGTACATTGATTATACATATTAAGAGTTACAAAATATATTATTCACTGATTTTTTTCCATCAATCACGTACTTGAAATTCGTACCTTTACATGAAATATTACATAAGTAATAGCAGTTCATCTATGAAATGATTGAAGTAGAGTACATTTGTTTACGTTCGAAATTTTGTTTTGATATTCGGCGACAACTTGAAGTACAAATTGTTTTTGATCTTCATCATAAGTTAATCGATTGTTATAATCGGTGATAAGTTTGATACCTCGCTCCGCTATATCATTACAGAATCTTATTTTTTTTGTCAATTGCGCGCCCATTTTTATAACTCTCGTTCGAGTCCAAACAGATACATCGGTGTCGAGAAAAGTACAATGAATTTTAAATTGTTCAAAAAACGCCATAGATTCGGCACTAATAAAAAAAAATCAATGTCTGATACTGATACCTTTTGGAACTGATACCGTTTGGAACCGGATCGTAAAATCGAAATAAATTTGCAGCAACGTAAAGATTTCACGTGTTATATTTTTTTTCTATGTCCAACAATGGCAAACCAACTCGGTCGGTAATGCTCGCGAAGTAAAAATGAGCGGACGAAGTGTCACGACCAAATTTCGAACTATTTGTCTGCACTATATTTTGTATTATCGCCACTACAGTTAGAAAATCTTCTCGCAGGCTCAGGAAAAAAAATATCATTTCGAAGCATTCAATACACGATTATTATATTATTATTTGCATAAAAAATCCGCTCTGATAATTAATTCACTGCTTCGATTTCCCGCCACAAAGTGGCCAAACCGCCACGTCCGTTTTCAAATTTTCTATTAATTTTTCAATCTACTCACGACTGTACATAATTGATGGAAAAAATCAGTAAATAATATATTTTGTATCTCTTAATACGTATAATCAATGTACCCAATTCCAGATTTTTTAATTAATATTATGAGACTAATAAATATTACAGTGCGACCATTATAAAAATGCATGTATTTTTGAAAATTAAACCGCTCGGCGGCACGTGTTCTCCTTATCCCAGCGCGTCCAAATTTTACACAGATTTTTTTTTTTCATATCTTGATTAGTTTTTTTGCTAGACGTTAAATTTTTTTTACCGAAGCCAAAATAACGGCCACCCTAATATACATATATACAGTCCGACCTCCGAATACGAAACCAAAAGCCCCCAAGGGGAAGAGTTTTTCCTATATATCGCATACCCCCACCAGACGCGCGCTCCGCGCTCACTACGTCTGTCTCTCTCTCACTCTTTTCCGCATGCGATCCTCTCAACAAGAAACTCGCTCGAACGAGTTGCAACTTAGTATTCACATCGCCCATGCAAAAACGTTTTCGACTGCGAGTGGACATTTATTTAGCGAATTTTTGTTTCACGTTAATATACATACTATTGAATATTATTGTGTACTACTGTATCTGAATTACTATTAACTGTCATAAAATGACCGAAACTGTAAAGAAGCGTAAGAGATCAGACTATAGTATACAAGTCGAAGAAAATATTACAGAATCTGCGCCACAAGGTGATAATTTAGACAAAGAGCTTTATGTCCATATTGTTTTATCCCATTTATATAAAAGAAGAAGTCAATATCTCTGAGGATTCATCTTCAATGGCAGAGTTCGACGCCCTCGAAAATATTCCACCGTCAGTTGAGTGCGTTGCGGATCAAAATAATACAACAAGACGAAAACGCTTTTCATTACGTCTCGGAAACTTTTGCTGTTTTATATGAAAATCTTTAAACGCCCTTTTTTGTTTTTATTTTATATGAAATCTTGTCAACACATATATGTATCTTTTTAATGAATACAAAAAATTTCTAATAAACTTGTAGATTTTTTGTTACATTCACACACGCACGAACACATACTCACGCACGCATGCACACATCAATTTACAGTACAACGTTCACTCTATTTTGCCCGAATAATCTCTCCCAGGCTGGTTTCTTAATCAGAGGTTCCGCGCACAAAATTCTCGAGCTCGGAGTTCGAGTCGGAGTGGGGGAAGCGCTCGAGTGAGAAACTGGGGAAAGTTTCTTATTGCCGGGTTTCTTATCCGGCGGTCGGACTGTAATTTCATTAGGGTGGTTAAAATTTTTTTTTTCGCGTTACTCAACGACAAATGTTACTACGTTGTGAAAAAGTAATTCATACAACATTTCAGAGGCCTGAACATTTTTTTAGGTAGCGCTTAAACGACTTTTAACTTTTTTCTCGATTTTGCGTTTTTTTCCCCCGCTAATAGACATCATAATAATATAATTTTCTCAAAATTTTGGATTTTTTATTTTTCAGTTTGATTTTTCTGTAAATAATTACTTTCAATGCTGCCCATTCCAATCGTAATTTTTGTAACCTTTTGAAATTGATGCAAGGTTGAGAAATTTAGGAGTATTATCATGGTGAAAGAATGGACTTAATGCTTCTCTATTCGTGGGTAATTTTCGCTCCACAAATTCTTTTCGATTTCCGACCCAATCAGAAGACTTTCACTATCGTCCAAAGCCGCGGTAATTTTTTACATTTTCATTTTTACGTGTACTGTGAGGTACCTCAATATAGCAACTACTGGAAACAGTCAAATGAATCGCGAAAAGAACTCACGGACAGTCAGAGAGACAAAGGTACAGTAGCTTCAACAGCGCCGCGGTTTGTAACTCTCGAATCCGTATGACTTTGTGTTAAATTCGCACATGATTTTATACCCGGTACTGTGGCCTAAGGCCTTAAGCATATAGTAGGACATGATCTTACCTATCGACACACACACACACACACACACATGCTGGAATTTCAGTTTAGTAAAAGTTATTTTCTTTTGGTTTTCCGTATGCCATTTCTACAAATAATGTGAATCGAGAATAACTGAGCACCTTTTTTAAAGTAATTGGAACGTTCTGCGTAGTACATTTTTGTTACACTGCAGGCTATCAGAATCAGTAGTTAGAATTGGTTTGTATAGCAATTCTGCATAAGGTCTTTTTTCATAAAGTTTCCTTAACATTTAAGGTTAGAAAGAATACTTTTCTAGATAAAACAAACAACCAAGAGTATTTTTTTCAAAAAGCGGGTCGGAAAAAGTTATCATTTGTAGAAACGGCATGCGCAAAACCAAAAGCAGATCATTTTTATGTCAAAAACCGTGGGACTTTTACTAAGCTGAAATTCCAGCATATCGTAGGACATATCTAACCTATCGACAGTTGCAGGATTATCCTTTCATGACAGGACACTCTCTACATACATCGAAGGGTTTTTACGTGAAAGCGAGCGAGGGGGATTAGAGAGAAGAATAAAATGAAATACATATTTATATATACACTCAGCAGAAAAATGAAAAGGGCAGAACAATTTCAAATTTTGTTCAGTGATTTTTTAAAGGCCGTATCTTTGAGAAAAATGGTCATATGGAGAAAAAAGCATTTTGAAGCGTGAAATCTCTAGTTTAACCCTCAATCCATGAAGAGTTTTTCGGCACACTCTATCCATGAAGGGGGGTCATTTTCGTCTGCGCGCTACCCCACCCACAATTGTTAATAAAAAAATCTGAAAAAATTCATCGTTCATCCTTAGAATGTCCTCTTGAAGGACGAACAGGAATTTTTCGGATTTTATTATTTTTAATATATTTTTTTCAATCAAATATCAAACAATGCGCGGAAAAAACGCGTTTAAAAAAAAATCACCGTTCAAGTTCTAATTACGTAAAAGAGGTTTAAAAGCCGGTTATTGTAAAGGAAAAATGTTGCTCTTTAAGGAAAAAAATATGCCATTAATGTAGGATTAAACCAGATACCCTATTCAACTACGGGAACATGGGTATATTTTTGGGAGATTACAACGAGGTTTTTAATGGAAAAAAAACGCTCAACGTCGCAGATATATTTTTGAAAAAATCTTTTTTATTCATATCATCATTTCAATGTGATATTTGTTGTGAAAAAAGTTACATTTTGTTATTCCAAAATTGTTTATGTTTAAAAACGATTGGGGTACAGGGGCACGCCTGAGGTCTCGTCGCAAAAATACTCGACGCGCTGACGCCTCCGGAGCGCATAAACTTCTTCGGCACATCTTGTTGCCATAACGCTCTAAAATAAAAAAAAGTTTCAATAATAAAAATATAGATAAAAAAAATTAAAATTTTTTTTTCTTACGAAAAAATTGAAAAAAAAATTACACGAATTCTTATAGGTTATGAAGCCTAAATATGTTCGAAAAAAACAAAAAAAAAATTGTCGAAAAAGTTCACTTTTACTTACGTTATTCGTGAAGGGGGGTCAATCTGTCCGGCTCCGATTTTCTCTCGTCGCTGTTTCTCGTATGACCGACTGCTCCAGCTGTCCTCGTGGGCTCTCGAACCTTCCTACCCCAACTTTTTTTTAGTACCACTGAGATGGCGCGCAAGTCGCCGGTAGTCGAGATATTTCGATAAGTTTTGGCCCGACAAAATTGACCCCCCTTCATGGATTGAGGGTTAACAATCTTGCGGAGAAATGTTTTTGTGAGTCCCCCCACGCCTCGCGCTGTCATAAAAAATAGCGCGAGTGAAAATTTTCCGATTTCTTTTTTAATCGACCATTGGCGCAAAAAAAATGTTCCTGGGTGTATCAATGCCGGGGTCTTTTAGCCTGATTCTTTAGCTTCAATTTGGTATTTCTTGCTCTCTGTAGGCCCATATGTCGCTGAGATATCGGAGATTGAATGAAAAGTCAGTTTTTTTCTTTGATCATCGATATTTCTTGGATAAACTTGAATAAAACTCTATAAGTTCCTTTCGATCCTTTCGATCAATTTTGGAAAATCCACCACAACTTTGCCAATATTGCGAAAATTACCAATATTTCCAGGTTGTTTTTAAGCTCAATACATGCCCAAAGACCCTGCCAATTTTTTAATCGATCCCGGTTAAACCGTTTTTTTACCCGTATCGTCAAAGTTTTATCAAACATTGAAGGAGCACTTTTATTGCTCCTTAAACGTCAATTGGTGATGATCAAGATGAAAAAAAAATCGTTATTTTTCTTACAAATTTGCAATAACTACTGATCAAATCTCGATTTTTTTTTATAGCTCCATAGAAAATTCGGAGCGTGGAAAAAGCAGCAAAGAAGGGAACCAAACGGAGGGTGGAGGAAGGCGCTAGAGGGAAAGGATTCAGTAGAAGAGATGTGTGAGGTTGCGAGGCAATTTGAGAATATGACGAGTAAAAAGGGGCCAGGGAAGCAGAGATAAGGAATGCAAAGGAAGGCAAGAAAGCGGAGAAAAAATTTGTATAAACGCAAGAAGCGCAATGATAATAGGATTAATGTTTTTGATGCTTAATAATAAGAAGCTTTGTAAAGATAGAAAGAAAGGAGACAATGTAAAAAGCCCGCAAGCGTATATGAAATTAAAAACTCTACTACTCATTTTTAACGAAAAAAAACTGCTAAATTTTGAAAAAAAAAGTTTTTTTCAAACTGTTGAAGAAAAAATTGGGAAAAAAAAATATTTTTGGAAAAAAAATACTTTTTTTTAAATTTGAACAAAAAAACATTCAACATTTTCTTCGCGAGTTTCTCGAACTAGAGATTTCAACCTTTAAAACGCTTTTTTCCTCGATACGACCATTTTTCACGAAGTTACGGCCAAAAAAGCACTGAAAACATTTTAAAAATGTTCTGCTCTGCTTCCTTTAAAAAATCACTGAAAACATTGAGAAATTTTTTGAACTTTGTCTGCAATTTATGAAACAAAGATATTTTTGGAAAAAAAAACTTTCGCAAAAAAAAATTTAACATTTTCTCCGCGAATTTCTCAAACTAGAGATTTCAATCTTCAAAATGCTTTTTTTCCCGATACGACCATTTTTCACGAAGTTACGGCCAAAAAAGCACTGAAAACATTTGAAAAAATTTCTGCTCTGCTTCCTTTAAAAAATCACTGAAAACATTGAGAAATTTTTTGAATTTTGTCTGCAATTCATGAAACAAATATATATATATATATATAAAACTTTCGCAAAAAAAATTTAACATTTTCTCCGCGAATTTCTCAAACTAGAGATTTCAATCTTCAAAATGCTTTTTTTCCCGATACGACCATTTTTCACGAAGTTACGGCCTTTAAAAAATCACTGGAAACATTTTGAAATTTTTCTGCTCCTTTATTTTTTTTGCTGAGTGCATATATATATATATATATATATATATATATATATATATATATATATATATATGCACTCAGCAAAAAAAATAAAGGAGCAGAAAAATTTCAAAATGTTTCCAGTGATATATATATATATATATGCACTCAGCAAAAAAAATAAAGGAGCAGAAAAATTTCAAAATGTTTCCAGTGATTTTTTAAAGGCCGTAACTTCGTGAAAAATGGTCGTATCGGGAAAAAAAGCATTTTGAAGATTGAAATCTCTAGTTTGAGAAATTCGCGGAGAAAATGTTAAATTTTTTTTTGCGAAAGTTTTATATATATATATATATATATATATATATATTATGTTTGGTATTTCACAATTAACATGTCAATTTTGAACTACTAAATTCGGATCGACTGTCCCTACAACTACGCATAAAATGTGTTTAAGTTTACTGCAATACACATAAATGCATTGTTTAAGGCACATTTGATATCCAAACGTGTAAATGTCGCCAATTACACGTGTTGCCTGTTTTGAATAACACATAAATAACATGTCAAAATTTAATGCGGTTCAAGTGTTCAAAAATTGACATAAAAAAAAGTTTGAATTTTCTGTATGATACATAACCGCGTTGTTTTAAGTTGTGTATGGCACTTACCCGTGTGAATTCCTAAAATTACACACTTTACGTGTAACAAATAACACACATGGATTTGCAGTATGTGTGTCTTTCATTCGAATATATTTTCACTCCGAACGTGTAAAAAATATATTTGAATCATCGACATTTCGATTTGTATATAGCAAAGTTCACTGGCAGTCTGGTAGACTATGGTAGTCGGCTTTAACATTGCGCGAAGCATTTTGGCAAAAAGGTGATAATAAAATAAGCCAAAACGGGACGACACAACGAGACTATGGTTCTTCGATCGAGTTGACACGGAAGGCATCATATACTCCGTGTACGCGGACGTGAAATCGATGAAAGTCGGAGGCGCAGAACGAGCGCCTTTTTTTCCAACGTAATCGTTCCTTTTTCAGCGACGAGAAAGAAGGGCAGAGCGGAAACAAAGAAGTGGTCGGTTCACGCTCGTCGCCAGGACCATTCGCGGCTATTTCCAATTTCCCTTTTCTACCAAGCTCCCCGTTTTGCGTAACGCGCTAAATAAAACACGAATTTACACGGCGCAACGGCGAAACGGAGATTTTTTCAGGCCGCGATGCATAAGAGAGCGAAAATTGCTGAATGGAAAACGCGACGTAGGCACAGAGACGCTGGAGAAGAAAAATAGGCGAACGATTTTTCTTTCTCGCTCGATACATAAAATTATCCAAACTACAGAAGAAACCGGAATATCGAACCAAAAATCTGATATTGAATTCGAATAATATCGACATTTCGATATCAGAGTTAAAAAAATTAAAATATAATTTTTATTATTTCCGTTGAAGGGGGATATAGATTTGGACAGGAAAAAAATAAGCAATATGGAGGTATTTTTTAACTAAGAAATAATTATTCTACAATTATCAAACTTTAGGCATACTTTAATAGTATGTTTAAGTATGCAAAACAATTTTTTATAATTAATTCATCATCAAAATGACGGAGCTGTGGCAGAGTGTTACAGCAAGGTCGTCGTGGGAGTTGCGAATCGGCGTGCAGTCCAGCTTCCCGTAGACTTTGATTTGCAAAAAAATTCAAACATTTTTTCAGTTAGAACATCTATAGTTTCTATGTGACGGTAATTAAAATAAAGAAAATGCAAAATTAAGAAAATGGCACGCATTTAAAAAAAATCAACATTCCACGCAACGTTTCTGTAAAATGTGGATTAAAAAAGCAGTTTTTTTCCAATTTTTCAAAAACAATTATCGTCAAGTAGAAGGTACCAATATTATCAATACTTCTACCAAGTTTCAGTTCAATCGGCTTAAGAGGTTACCCCCACTTGCGATTTTGAAAAAAATCGATTTTTTTTATTGCATTTTTTTGAAGTATAAGTATCTGAGAATATGTCCTGAAAATTTCAAGTCGATCCGAACAAAATTGACTGAGATATGAGCGTCGAAAGAGAAGAATCCGCGTTGAAAGAGAAACTTTAAACGCGTTTTTCTCAAAATGGCATTTCTGAAGTCGGTGACCAAGATTACACGAACACTAATGAGCCGATCTTCTTGAAATTTTGCAGGCTTATTTAATACATAAAAATGTAGTCTTTAATCGTTCGATTTTTTTTTCGAAAAAAAAAATGGCCGTTTTATAGCCAAAAAACGGCCGTTTTTTTTTCGTTAAAATCGAACCATTAACTTTGACTGCCCGCCATTTTGTGAAAAATGAATATTTTTTAAAATCCTTCGATTAAAGACTAGTTTATACTTATATTTGACTAAATCCATCCGCATTTTTTTTCAGATGATCCACTTCGCCGCAATGTTGGTCACCGCAAACCGTGTATATTAAAACATTATTTCATTGACGGCCATTTGCCACTAAACAATGTAATATTTTTCAGTAAAAAAATTACTGAAAGTTCTTCAAGATGTGTTCTTTAAGATGGCATATTGATCGATTAAAAAAGTTTTGTAGTTTTCTTTAAAAAAATTCATGAAAAAGGCCTTTTTTGCGCTACAAGTGGGGGTAACGCCGTAATAGTTTTTGAGTAATCCTGCACGCCAATTTCGATAATGCAGTTTTGAGAAAAACGCGTTTGAGGTTGACGCCCGCTCCGAATCCGAGCGGTGAGGCACAGCGTTGACGGGCTGTAACGTTAGAAGTTTTTTTGAATTTCGCTTTGAAACTTTAAGAAAATATTCTACCGTTCTTCTATAGTTCTATCGTTTTAAGAAGAAAAAAAGAAATCGATTTTTTTATTGTTGTAAATGTATATCCCGCCTTAAGTTGCTTTTACTCGGTACTTTTATTACGCTCGACAGCCTTGACGGGGTCATCCCATGAGACAGCTTTTTTTGTGGCTTTTTACCACTGATTTACTAATATTTTTACAGTCCCTCAGGATTTCATCAAACAAACATAACGAGTTGAAACGACTTTACACCGTTCGGAAGACACTCATATGTAAAAAAAAGTTGGTTGACGGCTGTTATGAATCCGGAGGTTTTGCTCATCTGAGACTTAGAAAAATCAAACGGCATGTTAATTTGTAGACCTAAGCCTATTGCCGGAACTAGAGTAAAGTAAAAATATCGAAAATTGAATTGTTTGCACGTTTTCAAAGTTAAGTTCCAAGTTTCGTCATGTTTTGTCGACTTTTTCAGCTTAAGGTGGAAGTTTGAATTAGAACGTCCAAAAAAGCGTTTTCTGGGGATTTTTTTTAGAAGGGAACAAAACAATTGAGCCCAGTAAACATTGAGGTATCTTTTCATGTATATTTGAAATATATAAAAAAAAGGTTCAACATGAAACAATAAATAACTGCAGATTTGTCAGCCTATTCCATGCGCGTCTTGCCACTGCAGTCCCCAATCGGCGGAAAAGATGCAGCTCGTAATTCTTGACTGAACCAAATAACCCAATAAAATTTTCAATTGCCATATATTTTTCTTCTGGGTGAACGAGGGAAAAGCTAAAAAAAATCGTCAAATTATAACTTTTCTCAGGTTTGAAAAAAAATGTGTTAAAAAAACACTTTAACGTGCTATAAAAATTATTTAAAAATACTTTTTCAATGACTTATTTACTTCACTTAGAAGAGATTTTCATACTGAAGAAAATAAACGTTGGTTTGATTCAATTGGTCGTTTAGTTTTTTTGCTATCGTGCCCGCCATTTTAGAAAAATCGTCAAAATAGAAACTGGAGAAAACTCGCTTCAAAGATTTCGATAGGAGGAAATATCAATATCAAATATCAATCGTTTCTCTGCTTTTGGCCTTGTAACTTCGAAAATATTTACAATTGGCCTCTGTAGCTTTCTAAATATATTCATGGATAGTTTATCTATCGATTTAAGCAAAAAAAAAAAAGATTTTTGGAACCTTCTAATTGAGGCTCCCGCCTTAAAAAACTATGGCAGATATCAGAAATATTCTGTTTCGGGTGAGAACTATAGATGTGTTGACTATACCATAAAAATTTGAGCGGAATCCATTTAATACCATAAAACGGGATTACATTAACATTAAAGGTAACTTTGACAGTTTTTGGGGCTATTTTAACGGAGTGCCAAAATAAGGACACCGACTAATTCTTTTTTAACTTTTTTTCTATTGTTGCTCAAATTTGTTGTCCAAGTTTGTTATCATGTTGCTCAAGTTGATTTTAATCTCAATGATTATCATTGAGATCAGTGCCTAATAGTACCTTAGAGATTGAGTGCCTAATAGTACCTTAGATACTTGATATTTTTATGTAAAATGTTTCCTTAATGAAGATGACAATTTGATGGTAAAAAATCGTTGTTTTTCATTTCATTCCATGTGTAATGCACAAAATATATATTTTTTCATCACAATGATGTCATTGCTTTTGACATAAGTTGCATATCAATGCCTTGTCAAAGAAACCACAAACTCAAGGTTACTTTGACTCTTAAAAAAAATATATATATAAAATTGTGAGGGGGTGGTGGGGCTGTACTTTCTTATACATTTAATAGCCAACGAACACATTTTTTTATTGAGGGGGGGGGGGGGGGTACACAATTATGTAACGCAAAATTTCCCAATTTTTTACACCCCCCCCCCCCCGCCGCCACGTAACTAGACCGTAACGCTTGACCAGAACCCCCGCCCCCCTATTCCGTTACGTAACGGGGTTACGTAACGGGTGCTTTGTCGTCCACAATTGCGTTTTTTTCATAGACATAACTAATTATTAAAGGATCAGGTTTATACTCATTTTATGAAGTATATATTCATTTAGTTTTATACGAATTTTTATGAGAAAATCTTGAAAATTAACCGAGTTACATGCCTTGATTTGACGACGAAAAAAAAAATTCTCTCCATTGTCCCATTGATATCTGTATGAAAGGTTATCTGCGAATGAAAAGTCAACAATTTATCGATATCTATACAAACGTAGCTATCGTTATGCGTAGCTGTAATTTTACTTCGGTATTTTTTACAAAATGCCGACAGTTTCTACATTTTTTTCTAGTTTCAAGGCCCTTTTTCTGTATTCAAGCAGTCTTTAAAAATAGTAATCATCAAATGTTGAAAACGCGGATACGTTCAACCTTAGTCATTGCGGTTACAAAAATGTTTAAAAAAAAATTGAAAATCAGTTGATAAGTTTTTAAGTATTCGCTCGGACAAGGTCGAAAAAACTCGTTTCGAGAAAAACGCGTTCAAAGTTTTCGCTCCGTGTTTCTTGATATAAAATTATGATTTTTCTAGAATATTGATACTTACATCGAAGTATCAAGTCGAGGGCGATATGACGGTTCTTCATCTTCATGATAGTTCACAAAATAATAAGAGCCTGTACTTTATCTATTGTAAATGATGCCACACCTGTAGGGACTGAGAGCATTAACCGGTCGCACTACCTGTTCTCACTAAAGTGATTATAACTCCGTCAATTTTCGGACTTGTAAATAAAAATGTTGCCAACATACTTTTCAATACATTTACTTTCAAGAATTTTTTTTTTTAATTTCCTTCAAATTTTGCTTGGGGGATGTGGGAAAGCTACTGTTCAAGTTCTTGCACAGTGACTTTCCCCCTTAACTGACATTGCCTATAGAAAGCTCTGAACTGTCCACGGTAAAATTGCACGCGCAGTTCAAATTTAAAAACTCGAACATGCAGAAATTTTGCTATTTCTGACTGTTTTAAAATCGTGACGTTGGAAAAGTTGGAATTTAGGATGTTAAAAAAAGTTACCAACAAAAAACTTCCAAATTCTGTTCAAAGTAATCCCATTTTACGGTAGTTTTTGAAATATCAAGGAAGCCAATTTAAAAAATACAGTTTTGAGAAAAACGCGTTTAAAAGTGCGACTACGATTTACACAAAGAAAATGTTGACTTACCATTAGTCTGCTATTCCGGCTCCATGTAACACGCACACACGTTTTGCGATTTGTGCAAAAAAAAAAATTTCGATTTTAAATACCGCCATTAAATATTTCCGAATTGTCAACTTATTTATCCACGAATGTGCAATCAGAAAGGGCTTTTCCTTCGCATTTTTTGCATTTTGGTAGCTACTACTACGCTAACTTGCATAAAACTTCCTAATTTTAATTACGCTTGTTTACTACTTATGTGATTTGTATAAAAGTTTCGATTTTCTTTTCCTTTATTTATTTTATGTTGAGCTGAATATATTTTAAAACATAGCAGCGTATGTTTAGAAATGTATAATAAATGAAGATCTCGATAAAAAACGGTGATTTTTCATAAACACTGTGGTTTCACTTAGCAATACACTATTATTTCTACAACTTCCATCTTCACTTTCAACCTGCTCACGCTTTTAATCAAGGTTTCCCATAAATATGAGAAAATATCGAAATACTAGTATCCCGATGTTACAACTTGTTGATGTAGAAATAATACCGGTAACAGAAAAAGCTCCGATAGTCCAGGCTCCAAACCGAACACGTCACAGCATATGAAGCAGCGCCTTATAAGCCGAAATTCTTACGATGTTTTGGCATCAATTATGTAAGCTCGAAATAGCCAGCACGAGTTGTTGTGCAAATTTGGGAATCAATATTTAACGGTACAAAAACATTCAACACACTTTTTCGTATCGCTTTGTATTTGTTATACTAATTTTCCATATTTTATTATTCATGAAAAACACTCCCGAACAAATGTTCACGTGTTCTCGGCCTATCGACGTTTTCACGTGAACGCTTTTTCACCTGTTTTTTACCAATTCTTTTTTTGGTCGGATGAATCATTCGCATAATGTCTTCGATAAGTTACGTAACCGAACTGTATATATATATATATATATATATATATATATATATATATATATATATATATATATATATATATATATATATATATAATTTTCCTATCGTGAAGACAGGGGGCAAAATAATCCGAGCACGTTCTCTCAGAATCGGCCTGTGTTATCTCAACGCGATATAAACAACGTTCGTTCTTGAGTCTCCGATGCTGCTTTCCCCTCTCTCTTTTGCGGCACGATGAGCGACGAGCCCGCGGATTTTTTCAGTTAAAAAACGAATAGACGATACGAATATACACGAATATGTGGCGGATGATTTTATTATTGGGCGTATTACTCACAGGCGTTGAGAGCCGCTTGTTTCTACTCACGACCACCAGGCATCACTCAACGAGAGTCGATAAGGCAGCCTTCGAGAAACTATAATGTATACACATTCGCGTGTGTGACAAAGCGCTTGGTTGATAAAAATCTGTACTCAATTCCCGAGCCCTAAGAACAGTGGAGTCACATTCAACAGCTTTTTTCGTGTTTATATGTATAAATAAATGGGCCCATGATGAGACTAGTCTTAAAAATCATAGAATGGGTCACTCTGTTTTAGAGAATTTTGTGAAAAAAATGTAAAAAGTCAATCATCTTTAAAATCAATAGTTTTCACTTTGGAAGCAAAAAATCGTTGACATTGATCATTTATAATTTTTTCATATTTTTGCAACGAAAGTGTGCTTCAAAGTGGAAAAAAGTTATATATCGATATTTGTCGATATCTCAATTAGTTCAGGAGTTATCAGTGTTTAAACGTTTCCGAAATCGACATTTTTTGGAAAATTATAACTCCTGAAAGAAAAGGGATAAAAATCTAAAAATTGGTTCAAGTCCTTTCGTGGGGTACAATTAAAAAAAAATAATCCGGAAAATAAACAATGGTTGGGGTCACGGGCTAGGTGAAATCCCATATATATATATATATATATATATATATATATATATATATATATATATATATATGGGGCTGGGTTGAAATGCCGAACTTTGAATGATCAGAACGCTGAAAACTCCGAAAGAATACTACCCCGGAAGATCAAAACTCCGAAAAAATCTTACACGAAAGACCAAAACTCCGAAAATGTGAACACCGTCAAAATAATTCGGCTATGGAAGGTTTAACATTTTCCATAAATCGACGAATTATTTAAAGAATTTTTTCCTTTTTAAGAAGTGATTTTGCGTCAATTTTGAAATTTGTCTAGACAATGTTATACATTCTACATCATTTGCAGTAAACTTTGTAGACTTTCGCTGGCATGAATCTCCCTTTAGGCAGCCGGAAATAAGCCAACATTGAAGTTTTTTTATCGAAGCTATTTTTGATACCGAATTAAAATTTTATGTACACATTATCACATGTTTCAGACAGATTAATTTTTTTTTAATATTAAAGAGTGACGGCTGTACGACACTTGCTTGAGAGGCTAAACTCCCGTGAACCTCGTACAAGATAACTTGGAAACTATCTGATCTATCTTTTTGTAATTCTGCACACCGTTAGATAACATAACTACCGTGTATTTGAACCTAAAGTTCCTCGAAAAGTATATAAAAAAATGACTTTTTCATTAACAAATACAATATAGCAAAATATATATATAGTCAAAATGTTATGAACAATCGAACATTTTTTCCAACACGTACCATGTTTCGATATTTCACTTTTCTTCGGTTCTTGTAGGTTCACATGTAGCGTGTGGCTCTCAGAAATCTAAAACTTCTTGGCTCTGATGTTTTTACATCCATCCACCGGATGCTAGGTTGTACGTCGTGGAACAACTCAAGCGGCAATTGTCTCTGAAGCAAGTGTCCTATAGCCGCCAGTGTTAAATATAAAAGGTGCAGAACAAGTTATTTATGTAGGGCAAATAGTTGCGGCACAAAAACTCGTGAAAATTCGCTTAATTTCAGCAGCCTGAGGCATCTCCCCTTAAACCGCGGAATACGAGAAATAACGGCGAGTATGAAAAGTTCCATCGGAAAAACTCATTTTTCAAATCGAATTTCCCTTTGAATTGTTTTGTTTCTCTGATTTTTTTTTCAACGAAGAAAATCATCGGCATAAGAGAAAGTTTTGTTATACAGTATACAAAGATAAATGAATTCTGCAATTATCGACTGTAAAATTTACCGACTGCAGTGCTTTTGTAGCGTAAAAAAAGACTCGTTCTTATAGAAGAAAATAATAAATAACAAAGTTATAATGGAATATACAATAATAACGAATGATAACAGTAGTAATGAATAATAATAATAATGAATACTAAATTATTCAGTATTCATTATTATTATGATTATTAATCATTACTATTATTGTCATTCATTATTATGGTATATTTCATTATTTTGTTATATGTATTTATTATTTTAGTGTTATTTATAAATACTATTATTATTGGTAATTCTTTAGATAAGTGACTTTTTCGAAAAATAAGCCTAAAATTTTTGTTTTCATATTTTCTCCTTTATTGGGTTATAAATGAAGATATTCCGTCTGGGGAAGTTGAAATTCACTCCCCCATAAAAATGTATGGGGTTCGCGGAAACGCGTGATAAGATAGGACATTTTTGAACATTTCGACGCCTGTATTGGGTTTGTTTGGGTTTATGAAAAATTCGACATAATTTTTAACGATTTTTTGCTCGTAAATTGTTAATGACAAATTTCAGCTTCACCGACTGAATATCATCATTTAGCCAACCCAGAAAGTGAGAAAATAGCAAAAAATGTTTTTCCGAAAAGTCACTAATCTGAAGAATTACCTTATTATTTATTAAGTATTTATTATTATTATTATTATTAAATAATAATACTAAATGCTGAATAGTAATTATATCCAAAGCACGATAATAATGAATAATAATAAATAATAACAAGCGATGGCACTTGCTCATTCTTCAAATTATTATCGCTCAACAATATTAGCCATTGGCCGTTTTATTTTTACGGCGATTACGATCTGCGCAGCGCATTTTCTCGATGTCCCCATCGATGACCTTGAGTGCATTTCTCATAAGGGTGGATGATGCGTCAGCATCGAGGGAGGCGTCGAGTGAGCCGTGACGGTTCATACACGTGGGCTCGTATGTCCGTTATTCTAGAATGAGGCGAGGTATTTAACGAGAGAAAATAAGGTGGCGCCGCGACTGCAGCGCCTCTCCCGCCGTCCGTGTAGGGAAACGTGTAGGGGTGTGTGCACAATAAGCGAGAACATTATTCTCTCAATCCCCCCTCCCCCGCCCCGGCGCACTACGACGTTCCGTATGTCCCCGGGAGGTTCGTGGCGCAGCGAGAGGCAATCGCACCCTCGACCTTGAACCATATCGATTCTATGCTCCCCCTTTTTTCGTCTCTATCGAGCTCACGCGCAATTTGGTTGCAAATGTGTATTTCGATTCTTGCGGACGATGCTGCAGAGGGGGCAGCATAGGAAGGCGACAAAGGCGTGACGTGAGAAAGCGGAAGTGATATACATGAATTTACTATTTAGGTGTATACAGGTGTACGTGCAGTTCATAGACTGTACGAACCTAGTACTGGGATTCAGAACTATAGTAAGATGAAATGTAAACCGACCAGTTAAGGTTGTTGCGCAAAAATATTAGGGTGAATACAGAGTTGCTAGACGCCGTTTATTTTAAAGGACGTCCCTATTTACAGATCCAAAAATGGATCTTGTTCCCTATTTTGAAATCGAGATAAAAGGATCTCAGATAGACAGTCATGACTATCACGCCGTGCATACAATTGATGAAGCAAATTTTACAGCATATTGACTACATGTCGTGATGCAAAGCCATGAACTCATTTGGTATCATGAATGTACAAAACATTTTGATCTCAGTGTGTCGTTTACAAATGCATCGTGCGCTTAGAGCACGTCGAACTTATATCGCTGTGCTCAAGTGTCCGGAATTAATATCCGCATATTTTACGTCATATTGAAGTCATGTGCAGACATGCGTGTATTCACTATGGTAGCATTAATTGTTGTCATAAATTGTACTTAACATGAATGTAATTTCGTTTACGTTGATGAAGACATTTGATGAGCTCATTCAGTATCATGAAATTGAGATACATCGTGACGTAAATTCGTCGTTTCAAAATGTATCAACCGTTGACTACAAGATGAACTCATAAGACGGAAAATTTGAATTCTACGATGAATATTTGCAGATTGACGTCATATGGAAGTCATCCAATGACTTTTGGTGGTGAATTTATTGGATTAGCACTGGTAGTAGACATGCCATGCAAGCAATATCGCCGTCATATGACGGCGATATGCATGTTTTTCAGTGATACAATCGATGGGCGCATCATGACGGCGATATGCGTGTTTCTCAGTGATACATCCTATGAAGGCGATATGCATGTTTCTAAGTGATACATTCGATGAGCGCAATATGACGGCGATATGCACGTTTCTCAGTGATACATTCCATGACGGCGATATGCATGTTCTCAGTGATACATTCGATGAGTGCAATATGACGGCGATATGCATATTACTCAGTGATACATCCCATGAGCGCAATATGACGGCGATATCCATGTTTCTCAGTGATACGTCCTATGACGGCGATATGCATGTTTCTAAGTGATACATTCGATGAGCGCAACATGACGGCGATATACATATTTCTCAGTGATACATGCCATGAGAGCAATATGACGACGTATGCGTGTTTTTCAGTGATACACCCTATAACGGCGATATACGTGTTTTTCAGTGATACATTCCATGACGGCGATATGCATGCTCACAGTGATACATTCCATGAGTGCAATATGACGGCGATATGCATATTTCTCAGTGATACATCCCATGAGATCAATATGACGGCGATATGCATGTTTCTCAGTGATACATTCGATGGGCGCAACATAACGGCGATATACGTGTTTCTCAGTGATACATCCTATGACGGCGATAGGCATGTTTCTAAGTGATACATTCGATGAGCGCAATATGACGGCGATATGTATATTTGTCAGTGATACATCCCACGAGCGCAATATGACGGCGATATGCATGTTCTCAGGGATGCATTCGATGAGCGCAATGTGACGGCGATATGCATGTTTCTCAGTGATACATCCCATGAGAGCAATATGACGACGTATGCGTGTTTTTCAGTGATACACCCTATAACGGCGATATACGTGTTTCTCAGTGATACGCTCGATAAGTGCAATATGATGGCGATATGCATATTGTTAAAAATCAAGAACGATACAAAAAGGCAAAGAAACAAAAAAAGTTTACACAAATGTTAGAATGACTAAGTAGGTAGCGCGCTCTCAGCTCTAGAATTAAAAGACGTAGGTTCAAATCCCGAGGGTAGGCAAAAACCTCGGGAAATATGGAACCTAAAGTTCCATATTTCTACATATGGAACTTTAGCATATGGACACAAAAAATATCACCAGATTTTTGTTTATTCAACATTTTTGGATTTTTTATTTTTCACGTCGTGACACCCATATAAGCTCCATATAAGCACAACATAGTTAAGTCAGGCCATGCCGCCAATATGAGCTCCATAGGAGCACTACAATTTCTTCACGTCGTGACACCCATATGAGCCCCATGGGCACTCACTTATTGTTGGATATTCGTGAGCCGGTTCCGCTAGTGCTGGTGAATTCACTAACATAAAAATGGCCGTGCCATGCAGCCGCCATTTTTAACGATTCATTAAAAAAAACACCATGCAATAGCCAAAAGTAGTAACAAAATATACCCCAAGTCTCAAAAATAGTGAAAAATATTTCATTGTAAAAGATCATGACATTCAGCTATTTTTCCCTCAAATGAAGGTATTCCTTTCGCGAAGGACCGCATTGTGTGGGGTCATAAGCGGGGCCCTTTAGAATCGTTGGTAAATTACAGTGGCGCTTGATAAAAATACCGGAATAAAAACATTTCGCGCAAATTCAGAAGATTTAGACATTTTTACATTTTCTCTGAAAAGTCGCGGCTACGACAATTCTGCGGGTCACATTTTTCTAAGTTTTATAGTTAATATTTTCCTCAAACTTTTGGTGACCCTGTGTTTTTATTGTCGTTACGGAATGTTGTGAATGTTTTATACGCATGTATCAGGCATTTAGAAATATTTAGTGTATAAATTATTAGATAGAAATGTGACCAGCGTGGCATCTCCGTAAAGTGCCGTATAAATGAGACGACTTTTGAAGTCGTAATTTTTTGTTAAAAGCTCAGTAACTTGACTTGAAACTTTATCAGTTACTGGAATGTATTTTTACTTGATTATAGACGAAAATCCGTTAAGGGATCTTCTTACTTTAGAGGCTAAAAAAAGGATATTTTTTTATAGGTTTATATTATAGATATTGATATAAAAGTTGTTACACTTAATAAATACACTTTGGAAATACATTTTTTTTAAATATTTTTTATTTAAGTCACTATAGACAAAAATGGTGGTTAAAAAAAATTTCGAAAAAATTGTAGGTCTGCGCTGTTGATGAAATCTCGGAGATGGATCATCCGAAAAAAAATCGAACGGTTGTAGATTCAGTATGTTAATGGCTATGGCGCATATCATACGATTTTTTATATATGCAAAATTAACAAATTGCGGACATTTTTCGAAAAAACAAAAGAAAAACGTTTTTTCACCGTTTTTGGTACAGAAAATAGTAAATATCAAAATTTAAAAAAATCCGTGATATGCGCTATAGCTATAGTTGTAAAGAATATGTGCTTGAAATTTCATAAGGATTGGTTCAGTAGTTTAGAAGATTTTATCAACAAGCCGTCGAAAAATGTTGTTTCGAGAAAAACGCGTTTAAAGTTTGTTTGGGTTACATAAACACATAAAAAATGTTTTCAAATGTGTTTATAAAGCGTAACACCTTTTATATCAATGTCTATAATATGAACCTATCAAAAAAATTCATGAAAATAGCCTTTTTTAGGGTCTAAAGTGAGAAGACCCCTTAATTGCTAAATATTCTGGCTCGTGAAAGGAGTACCTCAGATGATCTCTCATTCATTTCTTTGTGCTGGATGTTACTGATAAGCGGTACTAAGGCGCACCAAAAACAGACTTTCGATAGCAGCTGTTTGTGCGGTGGTAAAGGCAAGTTATTTTCAGAATTGGGTTTGTTCAACTGGTCGTTATCAAGGCTTGATCTTACGGCTTGAAATAAAATAGAAATGTAAAAACAACTTACTTCTACTCTCATTTCACCTTGACAAAATAAAAAACCCAAGCACATTTTCAACGAAATTGCAATATTTGCAACTATCTGAGAATAGTATACGATTTTACTCTAACTGCAAATTCCTTTATTCTAAAACGAACTGAAGCGAATTTTATATACCATTTTGGAATCTTAGCAAACTGTGAAACTTCTTAAGATAAATGGCCAGGTCTGTGTACATTTTTGTGTCATGTCGAAAGATCAAATAGTACAGTCGTGCGTCGCTGAAAAATCCCGTAGTCGAAAAAAATTAGAAGGCCAGTTTTTTGACAGGTGATTAAAATCAGTTTTTATTCAATAACTCTTTAGGAAAAATTCGTACACTCTTTGTTCAAATGGGAACGATGTAGCCCTTGAAAAGACGCGTAAATCGACTATTTGATAATCACTCTCCGATAATATCTTCACCCGAAAAAAAATTGTTGAGGTACCAAAAAAAAAATTGTTTATTGAATAACTCAAAAACAATGGATTTTTCGGGTATGTTTGGAATGTACGAAATGTAGAGAATAATTTTCTCTACATTTTCGTTTCTATGGACCACCCTTAAATTTGGGTTCTCCAACCCTCTCGGGGGTTGAAAATTCAAAATGAAATTCTGGGAAAACTGTTGCCCGCACGAATTCGCCGCCGTGGAACAATTTCTAGCATAAACCCTCAATTCTCTATATTTCGTACATTTAAACTATCCCCGAAGAATCGATTGTTTTTGAGTTATTCAATAAACAAATTTTCTTTGATACTTCAACAATTTTTTTGGGGTTGAAAATATTATCGGGGACGGATGATCAAATACTCGATCGTCTTTTCAAGGGCTGCAACGTTCCCATTTGGACGAAATAAAGAGAACTCCTAAAGAGTTATCGAATTAAAACGGATTTTTCACATTTTCACTCTACTTTTTCTCCCCCAAAATGAACTTCTGCGACTTTGGCGCTGTGGACAAAAATAAAGCCCGGATTTTTCTGAACATTTTGTCTCCCGGCGCCGACCTCGTGGGGGTTGTAGTTTGGCATTAATCCACCCCCATCCCTCTTCATCCCCTAAAAAAACCCTACACCCCGATTTTCAGGCAAACTTGAATTTTAAAAAATCTTTAACCAAATCTCAAAATAAGTCCTCTTTTGTCGACCAAAAGAAGCTTCACTCGAAAGTCTGTTTTTATTTGTTCGTTGGTACTACTTATCAGTGACGTCTACTGAAAAATAGCTATTTGAATGGGACGTAATTTGTAGGCAGGCGACACGATAAACTGACCTAAGATAGATATATTCAATTTTTAAGGGGTCTACATAAGCTTACAATTTGGAAGGTGAATTTAGTATATGACAAGAATTAACTGTATAAATTTAAATCAAATGGTAACATTTCGTCAAATGTCCCGAAGCTCCGAAGTTTCAAAAATAAAAAAGTCACTAAATGACCTAGTGATTGAACTGCAATTCCAAAGCCATATAGTAGTCCCTCACTTTCCCCTCGAATTTTATTTTCGGCCATAAGCTCGTCTTTGCGTTATAAAGCGATCTCTCCCCTCAAGGAATGGTAATTTTAGACGGTCTAGCGTGATACTCGGTACTTTTGTATTCCAGAACCATTCTTGACCCTTTTAAGGAGGTTGGCAAGTTAGCCACGGTCCAAGATTAGATATGAAAAAAATATATGTTATTGTCTAGACCATACTGAGTCTTTACGAATTTTTTGAATTTTTGACACTATAAAACACCAGAGTTAAAAAAGTTTAATATATGTAATTTTACGTGCAGTTGGATCGGCAAGACGTTTACGCTACGGGTGATGTACTTTTTTTGGACATTTAGCACCGAGATAAACTATTTTTTTTAAACGGATTAACGCAAACTTAACCTTTAGAAAAGATTAGAATTTATATAAAAACATCCCATCTTGCCTATCTTAAACCAAACAGGGGCTATTGAGTTACAGGATAAATGGATAATCCTACAACTGTCGATAGGTCAGATCATGTCCTACTATACGCTGGAATTTCAGTTTAGTAAAAGTCTTACGGTTTTCGAGATTGGTAATGATCGAGAGTTTAGTGAAAGTCCTACTTATACTAAACTGGTAATAACCAAGAGTTTAGTTAAAGTCCTAAAACTTTTTTTTCAGTTTAGTGAAAGTCCTACGGTTTTCGAGATTGGTAATAACGAAGAGTATTTTTTAGAAAAAACCGAGTCGAATAGGTTAACATTTGCAGAAATGGCATGTGAAAAACTAAAAGCAGATGATTTGTTTTAAAATAACATAAACCCCTAAATCTCGAAACCGAAGGGCATTTGCCATAAAACCGTTACCATAAAATTTTATCTTTTTTCATTAAGGGAGACTTTGTCCTTAAAGTGCAGCGGGAGATGTTAGCGGCTCAACATGAGCAGCTAGAAGAAGAGGAGGGTTGCCTCTATGGACCAGGCATCGCCGATTAGCGGTAATTATAAACACATTTGTGTAAACACATTACAAAACTTTAAACGCGTTTTTCTCGAAAACACGTTTGTAAAAATGGCTGACATTCTCCTGACCGCTGTAATTAACATATCGACCTGAAATTTGGAGAGCATACTCAGAAAATATGTCTTCACGGAATGACGGATCGTTTTTTCGATAGATACATTTTTGCATTTATTATTTATCTTCTTATGCGAAAAAAACCCGAAAATTCAATTTTTTTTTTAATTGCCGCCATTTTCCGAAATTTGTACTAAACGAAAAACCCATCCGTCATTCCATGACCAAAGGGTCACAGATTGATAATATGCTTTGAATTTGTGTTTCAGATCAACAAAGAGGGGGCAGTGATGTCAGCCGTTTACCTCCCGCGATTTAAGGGCGTGTTTTCGCGGAGCTGCAACGGCCGCCATTTTGGTTTTTTTTTCAAAAAAAATTTTTTTTAACGTTCTGTATATCATGAATAAAAGCAAGAAAAAAACCGCAATAAAAAGCTTTACTCGTTTACTTTAAAAAAAATAAAATGTAAACACCTGAAATATGGCACTCCAAGGACAAAGTCTCCCTTAAGTTTCCTTAACATTGACCATTTAAAAGTAGAATTTTCTAGATAAAATAAATATGTTTTATCTGATCTAATCTAATCAAATCTAATCTAATTATGTTTCATCTAATCTAATCGAATCTAATCTAATCTGAAGTAGAATTTTATGAAAGATCTTATGCGAAATTTTCATACAAACCAATACGAACATTCGACTTCGATAGCCTGCGATGGAAAGAAAATGTACTACGCATATCGTGCCAATTACTTTAAAAAGTTGCTTAGTTATTGTCTATTCATATCATTTGTAGAAATGGCATGTGAAAAACCAAAAGCAGATTATGTTTTTTCAAAAAATAACATAAAGCCCAAGATCTCAAAAACCGTGGGATTTTTACTAAACTGAAATTCCAGCATATCGTAGGGCATGATCTGACCTATCGACAGTTACAGGATTATCCATTCAATACAGAACACCCTATATATTCAATATTGAACCATCAAGGTTCGATTAAGGGGTAAGGCCACTGTAGCGGGGAAAAAAATAAATATATTTTGGGATTTTTTTTTAGCGGGATAATGGAATAATTCAAAATTCTGAAAGAGGTCCTTTATTGTACATATCATAAGCTGTATAAAGTATTTTTTTCAAAGGAATATAAAACAAAATGGCGGCTGCACACCTTTTTTCGACGAAGCTTTTTTTTCATAGGCGCGCGGTCGGACCAACGGCACCTGCAATTTTTAATTTACAGTGAATGACATTTTTTTTCGTTTATACATGTGAATAGCTACAGAAGTACGTAGGATTTTTTTTAATATATCGATCTTTCCAAAAACAGCGCGTTTTTTAAATAAAAGTTCAAAATCCTCAAAAAAACATCGTCCGAAAATTGTTTATAAAAAAAAACTATGTAATATATCGAGAAAATCCTACGTACTTCTATGCAGAATGTAATTGTGAATATACAGTTAAAATTTCAAGCCAATCGGTCAAGATTTGTTCGAGTTATGAGTCCGGCCGACTTGAAAAAGGTAGTTTCAAGAAAAACACGTTTAAAGTTTTCGGTACGGATTGCATCGGACTGAGAGGGTCTGCGCCAAAATTCAAAATAGAAGTATTCAGACATATTTCCCACCTCAATCCTTTGAGTATGCCATTTTTAAGATATTTTTAAGATATTAAGGCATCTTTTGAGAAAAGAAAAAAAAATCGATTTTTTGAAATTTCTACAGTGGCCTTACCCCTTTAAGTTCACGAATCTTGGCTGGCGAATGAAGAGTATTGCTGCCAACCTCAATGTTCGCGAAGTTGCCGCGTTTCGGCACCATTTAATATAATGATAATAATAAATAATCTCGTGACATAAATATAAATAGGCATCATTATAAATGACTCAAAATATCATTTTGAGTTGTATAAAACATTCGCTGACGCAGTTTATTCATAATAATCATCGGCAATGTTATACTTTTTCAATTTGGTAGTGACACAGAAGCTTTCTTATTTACGTAATAAAAATTATGTTTAAGTTTGCATCGTTGAAATGTAACGAAATATTTTTTTTTACTGAATTTCTCAAATGTTCGTTAATAGGTTTAAGCTATAAATATCGCGCAATATTTTTTTGGTCTCCTTATTTATCGATCTATAACCCAAATGTAAAGAATGTGATTTTCGATACTAATAAAAATAAGGAGGTTAAAAAATCATTGCATTCCAACGATAAATAGAAATCTAAAAATGCATCATTTTATACTTCAATTGTGTATTTTATAAAAAAAAAATAGCATCTGCAGAATAAATCTATGAATGGTATGCATTTTTTTCAAGGTAGACTTTGTCCTTGCGGAGATGCGGGAGATGTTAGCGGCTCAACATGAGCAGCTAGAAGAAGAGGAGGGATGCCTCTATGGACCAGGCATTGCCGATTAGCGGTAATTATAAACACATTTGTGTAAACACATTACAAAACTTTAAACGCGTTTTTCTCGAAAACACGTTTTTAAAAATGGCTGACATTCTCCTGACCGCTGTAATTAACATATCGACTTGAAATTTGGAGAGCATACTCAGAAAATATGTCTTCACGGAATGACGGATCGTTTTTTCGATAGATACATTTTTGCATTTATTATTTATCTTTTTATGCGAAAAAAAACGCGAAAATTCGATTTTTTTTTAATTGCCGCCATTTTCCGAAATTTGTACTAAACGAAAAACCCATCCGTCATTCCATGACCAAAGGGTCACAGATTGATAATATGCTTTGAATTTATGTTTCAGATCAACAAAGAGGGGGTGATGTCAGCCGTTTACCTCCAGCGATTTAAGGACCTGTTTTCGCGAAACTGCAACGGCCGCAATTTTGGTTTTTTTTTTCAAAAAAATTTTGTTTAACGTTCTGTATATCATGAATAAAAGCAAGAAAAAAACCGCACTCAAAAAGCTTTACTCGTTTCCTTTAAAAATAATGAAATGTAAACACCTGAAATATGGCACTCCAAGGACAAAGTCTCCCTTAGGTTAATTGAAAATAAAATTCATAAACCGTCACTCGACTCAACTGGATCGCTCCAACCTCCTTAGATAGATACAATCATTTTTACCGATACCCACTCTTTCTTTTCGCCCCGCGATCTGTAACATTGACACGTATGTATCGAATTCCCAGTACCGTGCGTCCCACAGACGGACAGACACACGCTCGTCCGTATTCATATGCGTGCGCTACGGAGTCGGCAATAATTAAAAGTGACGTAAAAGTCTGGCACGTTGTTCCACGCGAGTGCGGACGAGGGAGGCAGCGCGGTGACGGGGAGTGCGAACGAAGCGAACGGGGTAAGTGCGTGAGAGCACCGGAGGATCGAAACCCCGTCACGTGACACACCAGCACGTACGCGAATCGTGTTACTTCGCGTTGCTGCCGCGCCAGAGGTTACGATGCCTCCATGCACGATATAACGATCACAAGGTACAATACTTGAGGGGTTAGGCCACAGTAACGGGTATAAAATCATGTGCGAATTTAACAATTTTTTTTTCGCATGAAAAAGTGATCCACTCATAAAATTAATTACACATCTATTTAGTATGAATATCAAGCTGTTGGAAAATATTTTTCTTTTTCATGCATAAAATGGCCGACTACTAATATTTTCTTTTGTTGTCTTTTTTTAGGCGCTCCGCGGCGTGATATTTAGCATCCACAATTTGTTACGTAGAACAGATAACAAACATTCTCGTGAATCTACATTAGAATACCTGGAGAAGTACGTACGGAATTTTAAAAATATTGTTTTATTCAAAAGTTGTAGGTATTTGCATGAATCTTCAGTGAAAAATTTCGTATAAAACTGCTCATAGAATGAAAAGTTTTCGATTAATCAGAAAATCCGTACGTACTTCTTTGCGAAATGCAATTAGGAACATAACTTTGAAATTTGAAGTAAATAGAGTGAAAATTGTTGTTATTTGTGACGCCAATTGGAAAAAAGCTGTTTCGAGAAAAAAGCGTTTACAGTTTTAGGTACTCTATGTCTATGTTATACGCTCAAAGTCGGTGAAAAAAAAATGTCTTGCTATAGATCGAATAGTAACTTATTTTTATGATGATAAAGCACCGTTTAAGAGAAAAAAATTTTTTTTTTGAAAATTCTACTGTGGCCTTACCCCATAAGGCACTACACCACGGTTAAAAAAAATGTTGTCATTTTTTTTCTCAAAGATACTTTTTTTTAAGGCGTTACCCCCACTTGTAGCGCAAAAAGAGGCCTTTTTCATGAATTTTTTTAAAGAAAACTACAAAACTTTTTTAATCGATCAATATACCATCTTAAAGAACACATCTTGAAGAACTTTCAGTAATTTTTTTGTTGAAAAATATTACATTGTTTAGTGGCAAATGGCCGTCAAGGAAATAATGTTTTTATATACACGGTTTGAGGTGACCAACATTGCGGCGAAGTGGATCATCTGAAAAAAAAATGCGGATGGATTTAGTCAAATATAAGTATAAACTAGTCGTTAATCGAAGGATTTTAAAAAATAATCATTTTTCACTAAATGGCGGACAGTCAAAGTTAATGGTTCGATTTTAACGAAAAAAAAACGGCCATTTTTTGGCTATAAAACGGCCATTTTTTCGAAAAAAAAAATCGAACGATTAAAGACTACATTTTTATGTATTAAATAAGCCTGCAAAATTTCAAGAAGATCGGTTCATTAGTGTTCGAGTAATCTTGGTCACCGACTTCAGAAATGCCATTTTGAGAAAAACGCGTTTAAAGTTTCTCTTTCAACGCTCTTTCAACGCGGATTCTTCTCTTCCAACGCTCATATCTCAGTCAATTTTGTTCGGATCGACTTGAAATTTTCAGGACATATTCTCAGATACTTATACTTCAAAAAAATGCAATAAAAAAATCGATTTTTTCAAAATCGCAAGTGGGGGTAACCCCTTAAGAAAGCTTTCACCAATTTTTTTAAAAGAAATTTGTAAAATTGTCGGAAATACAGCATTTTATGTGAAACCGTTCGAAGCGCACGACCGCGCCGAGCGGCAGATGTGCGGCTTTGAATGCGCTTTTCTCGACACTACGTTTTTCAACCCGGTTGACAACTTATTAAAAAAACTATTCATCCGATTTGCATGCGCCAAGTCTTAAACTGTTCGAAAATCCAGTCTCTATGGCACCACGTAGGGATTTTTTCAAAAAGGGCCCCCTTCTATTTTTTTATGAACGCTGAAAATTTTCCATGAAAATCGGAAATAAAATTCGCTGGTCCGCCATTTTTTTTTAGATATCGAAATTTCCCGAGGTGATGCTGTAAACCTATGTCTAGTTTCTGAATATATTTTTATTTTGCTTTTCGAATGAACCGTATGGCTTAATCGCTGTCAACCGCCGAGCAGCAATTTCTTCAGAGTGTCCTCTTGGAAGCGGCGTACAGCGCAAACTATACTTTAGATTTGAGTACAAAAATTATTGACTATGAGTGTTAATAAAAAAATTTCATTCATCGTTTGCTTGAGAATAATTACGAAAAATACACCCTTGTACGACGCACGAACCGTGTGTGGTGCCTTAAGCAGTCTGAATTAGAAGATCCGAAAAATCGTTTTTTTTTTATTGCTTAAATCGATAGGTAAACTATCCAAGAATATATTTACAAAGTTTCAGGGGCCAATTGTAAATATTGTCGAAGATACAGGCCAAAAGCAGAGAAGCGATTGATATTGGATGTTGATATTTCTTCGTATTGAAAATTTTGAAGTGCGTTTTCTCCAGTTTTCATTTTCACGATTTTTCCAAATTGGCGGGCGTGATAGCAAAAAAACTAAACGACCTATTGAATCAAACCAAAGTTCATTTTCTTCAGTGTGAAAATCTCTTCTAAGTGAATGAAAAAAGTCTTTTTAAATCATTTTTATAGCACGTTGAAGTGTTTTTTTAACACATTTCTTTTCAAACCTGAGAAAAGTTATAATTTTACGATATTTTCAGCTTTTTCTTAATTTACCCAGAAGAAAAATATATGGAAAAATAATAGACGCACATGGAATAGACTGATGAATCTGCAGTCATTTATTGTTTCATGTTGAACTTTTTTTATACACTTCAAATATACATGAAAAGATACCTCAATGTTTACTGGGCTCACTTGTTTTTTTTTCTTGTAATAAAATTCCCGAAAACCGCTTTTTTCGGACCTTCTAATTCAAGCTCCCGCCTTAAGGCGTTCATTTCATATGGCAGGTCCAAAAAATCGAAAAAAAAATGCACAAATTGCAAAAAATGTGTGCATAAATGGACCCGGCATAGCGGACCAATAATGAACCAACATTTTCTTTGTGTAAATCGTACTTGAACTTTTGAACGCGTTTTTCTCAAAACTGTATTTTCCCAATTGGCTTCCATATCTCAAAAACTATTGAACGGATTTCGCTCAATTTTTTATGGTATAGTCAGCACATCCATAGTTCTCACCGGAATTAGAATATTTCTGATATCTGCCATAGTTATTTTTGCATTTTTAAAGTCGATTCAACTCGTTATTTTCGTTTGATAAAATTCTGAGGGACTGTAAAAATAATAATAAATGTGTAGTAAAAATTCAAAGATAGTGTGTTTCAATGGTTCAGAAAAAAAATCACAAAAAAGCGAAAAGAAACTAGCAATCAGATGGGATGACCCCCTTAACGAAAGAAAAAAATCTTTTTTTTCAGATTAATCCCGTCGACGCTCTGAGTCACGCCGTCTGTTTAGAAGACCGCACCATACCACCGCCATTTTTAAAGATTAATAAATTTTTAATAAGATTAATTTTTTATTAAGATTTTATAAATTTAATAAGATTTTATTATTTTTTTATTAAGATTAATAAAAAATACCCTAAGTCCCAAAAGTGGTGAAGAAATCCATCAAAAAATAAAATTATGAAAATCAGCAATTTTTTCTAGCCTCGAGGTATCCCCCCTTAAAAAGGTTTCTAAGTTAAAAAAAAACTAGTGTTTACTAGTTTTCAATGCTTTGTCACATAATTCAGTTTCAACAACATCTAACTTTTTTCAAGAGTGGTGAAAATCGAAATTCGACCCTTAAGGGGGTGAAACGGAGGTTTTTATGTTTATACGGGACAACATGTTTTCTGGTCGGATTTGCTTGAAACTTGGTATCAATAAACTTCAATACAAATAATTAAACACAGTTAAGGGGTTAAAAGTACTACTTGACTGTCTACACGCACCGAACAGCGAGAAAAACATATAGTGTTATATATCAAATAAATTTGGTAAGTTTCAAGTAAATCCGGTCAAAAGTATGGTTTTTCATATAAACGTTAACACTCCCGTTTAACCCCCTTAAAGGTTAAATTTTGGAAATTGCTGAAATACATCCTTAATTATTTGTATTTTAGTTTATTGATGCCAATTTTCAAGTAAATCTGACGAAAAATATGTTGTCTTATACAAACATTAACACCCCCGTTCAACCCTCTTAAGGGTCGAATTTGAGGAAATGCTGAAATACGTGTTCAAGTTCCAAGCAAATCTGACAAGAAAATGTCTTGTCTCATTCAAACTTCAAAACCCCTGTTTAACCCCCTTAAGGGTCGAATTTTGATTTTTACCTTCCTTGAAAAGTCTGATTTTGGGTAAAAAATGAAGGCTGCGTGGTCAGAATTAGGGGCCACGAATATCGTAATATCCCCATCTTGGGTGTGACCGGCAGGTTCACGAGAGCGTCAAATTCAAAATGTTCGATAAGTAGCAAATAATTTTTTGTTATTGTCATGCGTGTTATTTTGTTATTGACATGGCGGCTTGTGACACTCAAAATGGAACACCCTGTACGTATGACGCGTACGCGCTTTGCCTTTCTCGGCTGCCAAGCGTATGGAGCATTGCACGCAACGTCACGAATGGTGAACGAGTCGCGCGAGATTGGCGCGTAACGAAAACGTGATGGAAAGCTACCCGGGTCCGCATGGGCGTGAAATTCTCGATGAAACGAGTTTACGCCTACCCTTCCGCCACCCCGCACGCTCGACGCTCCGTTCCGAAACGTCGTGATCGGCGGGATCGTGAAAAAGGACGTTTGCTCTTGGGTCAACGTTTTTCGCAAAGCGAAAAAGATAGGGGAGACCGTTTGGACGGTCTCGAGCTCTCGGCACAGCCGAACGAAAGACGATAAGAAAGAGGAGAGGGAGAGAGAGAGTAAACGAGACGGAGACACGGAGACGACTGGGTTGTATATCGATCGTGGCGAGAGTCGCGCGCGCACGCCCGACGATCTGTACAGTCGTCAACGTACTATGTGTGCATAGTAGAATCCCGATTATAGGGACTAAGGGGACGAGGGACAGTACGGATAATCGAAAAGCCGGACCATTTTGTGGTAAAAAAATCTAGATATTACACAAAGTGCAACTATTTCATGGCATTGAAAATGTAATCAGACTTTTTGGGTAATCAAAAAACAGGTGAATGTGAATAATATGAGTTGGTTTTTATTATTTTTTAAAACATATTGACACATGGAGGTTATATATATTTTTTTAATTAATAACAAGATGAGAATTGGGTGGACAAAGGGCATTTTTCAACCGATTGTTGCGCAAATGGATCGATGACTCGAATCCAACTAGCGCTCGTTATAAACTCTGTCCTTGTGCAAAATACACATCACAAGATAACGCGTCTTTATAAAAACCCTCTGGTTTTCGAGTCGCCAGGTCTGTATTACGTGTCAGGATGGTAATACGCGTAAGCATAGGCCTGTAGCCCAACGGTGTCTTTATCGACGGCACAGTCTTTCCTCGATGTCAGAATCAGGACCAATATTGGAAGTGAGATGAGTTTTACATGTATTTTGAAACTTGGCGAAATGTTGATCAAAAGTCTCTTTCCTTGGGACTCCTGTTATAACCAGCCTACCTCAATTTAAAAGCATTTCCAATGGTAACAAAAGTGGTGTTGACATAGAAGGACAGTTTTATCGATACGTATTTGTATTTGCACCGATAAACATATCAATATTATGTAATTGATGATATACTAATTTGATGGAGATGACGTTCACCGCGCGCTCGCGAGTGCACATACCTACGAGCTAGGATCCTTTAAGGGGTTACCCCCACTTGCGATTTTGAAAAAATCGATTTTTTTTTATTGCATTTTTTTGAAGTATAAGTATCTGAGAATATGTCCTGAAAATTTCAAGTCGATCCGAACAAAATTGACTGAGATATGAGCGTTGAAAGAGAAGAATTCGCGTTGAAAGAGCGTTGAAAGAGAAACTTTAAACGCGTTTTTCTCAAAATGGCATTTCTGAAGTCGGTGACCAAGATTACTCGAAAACTAATGAACCGATCTTCTTGAAATTTTGCAGGCTTATTTAATACATAAAAATGTAGTATTTAATCGCTCGATTTTTTTTCGAAAAAAATGGCCGTTTTATAGCCAAAAAACGGCCGTTTTTTTTCGTTAAAATCGAACCATTAACTTTGACTGTCCGCCATTTTGTGCAAAATGAATATTTTTTAAAATCCTTCGATTAAAGACTAGTTTATACTTATATTTGACTAAATCCATCCGCATTTTTTTTCCAGGCGATCCACTTCGCCGCAATGTTGGTCACCGCAAACCGTGTATATAAAAACATTATTTCATTGACGGCCATTTGCCACTAAACAATGTAATATTTTTCAATAAAAAAATTACTGAAAGTTCTTCAAGATGTGTTCTTTGAGATGGTATATTGATCGATTAAAAAAGTTTTGTAGTTTTCTTTAAAAAAAATCATGAAACAGGCCTTTTTTTTGCGCTACAAGTAGGGGTAACGCCTTAAGTAATCGTTTCACACTAGTCATACCAGTGATCATACTTGGGACTTGTACAACTTATATTTGTAACATATGGAACAACAAAAAATTGTAATAACTAAATTTTCCGTGTGTAAGCTGTTTAATTAATGTTCACATTTAATTGGAAAAATGAAAAAATAGTCATTCCAACGATCCGCGCAGTATTTCGAGGTTTGATATTTGGCAATACTGGCTCTCTCTCCGTCTCTTTTTACTCAACTAGGCGAGTTTAACCTCCATTCTTTTCAACGTGGATCTGTCAAAACAATGTCAGGTGCGGAAAATATAAAGCATCGTATTCGAGCCACGACTGGTAAAAAGCATGGAAAATTTGTCTCGGCGAAATATGGCGGTTAAAAATGTAATATGTGTGGAAATTCGAATGAGTGAGATGAGGTTAGGACTACAGTCAGCTGTTGCCTTGCTGTCACGTCTCTTTATCGTAGCAAGTGGTAATAAATCCCATACCGGAACTTCAAATAAAACTTGATATTACATAAAAATTAGGTCAATACGCGTAATTTTTTCTGAGAGCACTGGATTACTACAAGTGTTAAGTATGTAAATCTGATTATTTTTAAGAATCTGACAGATTCCCACTATTATATGCACTTTAGTGGCAACCGGAAATTGGGTTTTTGTATGTCGTCTCGCAATTCCTTAAAAAAATACGCAATTTTTATATTTCTTTTCTCTGTAATTAGGTCGATAAACGAACCTGGAATTTTAGAAATATGTTTAGTGGAGCTAAAAAAAATTATGAAAATCCTATGGATTGAAGCCTTGCGATAGGAATACCTTAAGGATGTATTGCCCGTACATTCCCTACCAAAAGTGCGTTTCGTACTCGTACTCACAAAGTACTCGAAAATTCTCAATTCCGAGCACTTTGCGATAACATTAAAATCTGAGAAAATTAACCGTATTGAAGATGCTAAGAACAGTGGTTTTGAATAATAAGAATGCCAAAGATGTATAAATAAATTGTTTAAACAAAATTTTGTCCAAAAAAATTCCGGTAAACCTGATGTTTTGTGAAATTAAATAAATTATGATATTTTTTTGAATACATATGATTTTTTTAAAGAATTTTCTCTCTATTTCGAAAATCCCGTTTTTGGAAGTTTCAGAGGCCTGTACCTATGACGCTGTTCATTCAATACCCCGGACACTTTTTGGATTTAATATGGAACATTGCTCCGAAAACATATTGAAAATTTGTAAATGTTCATCCATATTTTTTAGTTAAAGAAATTAAAATTAAAACAGGAATAAAATTCTAAAAAAATCCATACCTATTCAGAAAAATCTACGAATTCAATTTATAATATAAAAAAGTAGTTCACCGGACAGTTATTGAATAATTTTTTTTTCAAGAATTAACTTCTAACTTTCGTGCATTATTATTACCGGAAATTAATGTTCTTACCATCTTCAATGTGGTTGATTTTTTTGAAATTCTAATCTCATCGCAAAGCACTCAAAATTCTCGCCGAAACTCACTTTTGGTAGGGAATGTACGAGCAATACATCCTTAAGAAGGTTCGGGACAATTGGTGAAGTATTACCATTTGATTGCAATTTATACAGCAAATTCTATGTCCTATAGTAACACCCTCCAAATTTTGTATCGTTCGTCTACACCGTTTCTATAAAATTCACAATGGAAATTTATTTCATCATAGGGAGATGCTTACGCTCATCGCTGAATGGCAGTTTCACGCACGAAATAGTGCGAAAAAATGTTTTAAACGTTATGAAAAACTGGCCAATCACTCAGTACATGACAATTACATCATCAGTGTCATAATGTTGAATGCCTTAAGTTAAAAAATGTTTTTCTTTCAATTGTAAATTTCACAGAAACGGTGTAGACGATCGTTTCAAAACTTGGACGGTGCATTCACTATATAACAAAGAATTTACTGTATAAATTTGAATAAAATGGTAACATTTCGTCAACTGTCTGGAACTCCTTAAGGGCTATTGTGAAAATTTCAAGCAATTGATTTCTTTATAATCGTTTTGAAATATATCTTGAAACCTTGACATTGATTTTCTGAAGGACTCGATACGTGGTGCAGGACTGTAGATTGAAAGTAAATTTATTATTACAACGATAATAGAACTGCTAGTACTAGTAGAACTTTGAGGGGCTATACCAGGGTGACACTTTAAAAAAATCGATTTTTTTAATTGCCTTTTTCGACAGTTTATACTTTCAAGAATATCATTATCATTTATATCATTCATATCAATATCACTTTATCTTGAAAAAATCGATAGTTAAATCTTTGAACGCGTTTTTCTTGAAATAAGATTTTTCAAATTTGCTGACATTGTAACTCAAAGAGCACTTATCCGATTGACTTGAAATTTGAACTAACTACTCTTGAATATATTTACTTTACAATGACGTAGAATATTTTTAAAAGGATGAAAATTGATGATTTGACATTGAAAAAAACGATCATTTTATAGAAAAGAAAACAGACTTTTTTTTCATAACTATGCTATTTTGTTAGATTTTGATATTTCTCCAAAATCCTACGTCATGGTACAGGAAATACCTTCCAGATTAACGACATTTTTTCTTTTTCGGTTTCAGCTACTTAATCGGCCGGAATCATGTCAGCAGTGGAGGAACTTTTTTTTGGCGCCTCCGAAAGCAGCGCATGAGTCGCTTGGATCTCAATATTTTTCTATGCAAAAATTATATAATATAGGTCAAAAATAGCAAAATATATTCTCAAATTTCCGAAACATTTAATTGAGTACTTTTCTTCCAAAAAATTTCCGAAAATCTCCCAAATTTTCAGCGTTCACACTGGTATAGCCCCTTAAGTACGAGCGCGCAATCTTGTTTTCTATAGATTTTGTTTCAATTTTAACCAGACATTGTTCATATCATTATGCATGTTTGAGTGAAATTTCAGAACAGTCGACTATTTACATTGGGATATAATGGGTTTTAAAATGGCAACTTTGAACCCTGCAGGGTCTGCATTGAAATTCAGACAGAATAATTTTCTGTAAAAAATATTTGTCCCCTATAATAAGAAGACATATGGCGACACCGCAGAACAGTATTGTTCAATATTTCGAGAAAAAAATAATTATCGTGTTCCTAAAGTTAAAAATGTTGTCATAAAAAAATGTTTGCATTATAAATATTAATATTTTATATTGTCCATGTTATCTTCATTAACGAATAAAAGTGTTGGTTCATTCATAACTAATAAAAAAACTTTGTTCGATTAAAAATTACTTCCAAATAAAAATTTGTGTTGCAGTATTATTTTTAATATGCCGCGCAAACTCACGTCATTGAATACGTGGAAAGATGCGGCGTTGCCATGTCTTTTTTAATTTTAGGGGGCAAATATTTTTTACGGAAAATTATTCTGTCTAAATTTCAATGCAGACCCTGCAGTGTTAAAAGTTGCAATTCTAAAACCCAATATCTCCCAATCTGGGTAGTCGAATGTTCCGAAATTTCACTCAAACATGCATAATGATATGAAAAATGTGTGGTTAAAATTTGAACAACACCTATAGAAATCAAGATTGCGCGCTCGTACTACCTTAAACGTGTTTTTGCTTGAAACTCTGTTTTTCAAAACGGTGTACACGATTTCTCGATATCTAATGAACGGATTGACTCGAAATTTGCTACACTTATTCAGGGTAATAGTAGTTTTGTCTTGACCGTCGTTTTTTTTCGGAAATTTTTTATATTAGATATTAGCAATAATAATGTCATTTTACCTCGAAAAATCGAGAGCGAAAAAATTCAACATTTTTTTTTCCGTTGATTGAAACACGCTAACAAAGCAAAGCTCGGTCAAGTCTTAGCCAATATTATTTATTTGAAGAAAACACTTGTTTTTTTTGTCTCGCTTTAACCGGGTGGCCAAAATCAAGTACACCGTCGAGGCTCTCACGTTCAAAACTCTTTCACGAGATTGTTTATAACTTCTTGAATTATTAATATTTTTAAGGAAGTTTGCTTCACAACTTTGTTAATGTACATACGAATAAATGTTTAATCGATCCCTTAATCCCTTAACCGGTGTCCGGATAATCAGGACTCTACTGTATGTTATTACGCACATACGTAAAGCGTGCGTTTCACGACAAGCCACGGAAGGGGCGAAGCGGGGTGGGGGAAGCGAGCGTGAGGGACTGCGATCGATGGTGTGACGTAATAATCGCGGCGTTCATAAGCCCTCACTCAACAATAAAGGGTTCCTTTGACCCTTATCGATCGTTATAGAACCATCGGGAAGGTCGATTAACGCGCCTCCAATGCGAAGTGTCATAGCCACTGAAAAACAGATGCGCTCTTCACAAAGAAAATACTAAACTCTGCAATACGTTTTTTTTACTGTTTAGCGGGGCCGGGGTGAAATTCCGAACTTTAAATGATCAGAATGCTCGAAACTCTGAAAGGATAGTAACCCAACAGATCCAAACTCCGAAAGAATTTTACACGAATGACCAAATGTCCGAAAATCTCAACACCGTCAAAATAATTCGGCTATGGAAGTTTTAAAAGTTCCAAAATTTTCAATTAATCGACGAATTATTTAAAGAATTTTTTTTTGTTAAGGCGGGATATACCCTACCGGCGAAAAGTCTCCGGACAAAAATTTAAAAGAGTGCCGGAACGGTTCTCTATGCCATTTCGCCGGTAGTTGACCTAGGCCAATTTAATAAACGGTATTTTCGAGAGGAGGGATTTACCTTTATTTTGGGTTTTTTCAAAAGATTTTACGATTTTTTTCTACATTTAGCACCCGGTTTTGAAAACGACCATTTTTCGTCGTCTTTTTGTTCCTTTTTGAGTGGAACTCGTTTGCAGTAAAAAAATTTTTACGCATTTCTTCGACCAAAATCATAATGAGGGAAGTCGAAGCTTCAATTTCGTTTTTTTTAATTTTTTACGATTTTTTTTCCCACAATATTTTGTTTTTTCTGAAAGAATAGATAATTTGAAAATTGCTCCGCAGTACGAAAATGATGAGATTGACAACAAAACCTCAAGATAGCAAAAAAGTTGCATTGTTTCTTGTGAGTTTACGAGAATTTTTTCAGATTTTTTTCGAAATTTTATTTTTCATCTATTTCCAGTCAAAGCTCGATTGATCTGAATACCATAACAATAATATAATTAAATTTTTGACTTACATATTAAACTTTGGTCTCGTCAAAGAAACCGCCCCTTAAAAAAATTGTTTCCTATGCTTAAATATACTATTAAAGTATACCTAAAGTTTGATAATTCTAGAATAATTATTTTTTAGTTTAAAAAATCCCTCAAAACCGCTTATTTTTTTCCTGTCTAAATGTGTATGCCGCCTTAAGGGAAAACACCACTCTAGCGGTAGAAAATAACGCCTAACTTTGACAATTTATTTTGGGAGTATGAAAAAAGGAATAGGATTTCTTTTGAGAGGGTTTATTTGACACATATTAAAGTATTAAAAAAATGTATTATAATTGTCATACAAAATGGCGGCGACAGAGCCCATCTTGAAAACCCTGTTTTTTTACAAATAGCTTCACGGGAGGACGGTTTTCTCGTAAAGTATACGACCTGGAACAAAAATTAAAAAAAATCACAATCTCTATATTATTAGCTATGGGACTACGTGGGGATTTTTTCAATCAAATTTAAAAAAATGGCGCACCTTGGAAGAAAATAAATGGATTTTTTTCCCAAAAAATAAGCAGTAAATGGTTTATAAAAAAAAAGTTTACATTTAATAAAAAAAAACGTCTGCGTACTCCCATAGAGAATGTAATTTTGAAGATACTATCAAAATTTTAAATCGATCCAGGCAAAGGTGTTCAAGTAATTCTTCCTCCCAGTTTGGACAAAGTCGTTTCGAGAAAAACGCGTTTAAAGTTGTACAAGGCGCCAGAAAGAAGTTCGAATCGCTGCGGCAAAATCGATAATTGAACCTTAAAAAAAATCGCTACAGGACCAATTGCATATTGTGTTTATGACCCCAAAGTATTTTTTAAGCCAAAAAAACGATTTTTCCGAAGTCCTAGAGTGGCATCATCCCTTAAGAAGTGATTTTGCGTCAATTTTTAAATTTGTCTAGACAATGTTATACGTTCTACATCATTTACAGTCAAATGTGTAGAGTTTCGCTGGTATGATCTTGACATGGGTTGGAATTCCGAACTGTGAATGTTCCGAAATTACAAGGTTCGTCACGATCATGCCAGCGAACGTCTACACAGTCGACTGTAAATGATGCAGAACGTATAACATTGTCTGGACAAATTAAAAAATTGACGAAAAATCACTTCTCAATCAAACAAAATTCTTGAAATAATTCGTCGATTTATTGAAAATGTTGAAACTTTTAAAACTTCCATAGCCGAATTATTTTAGCGTGTTTTGATTTCCGCGGTGTTGGTCTTTCGCGTAAAATTCTTTCCGAGTTTTGATCTTTCGTGATAGTATGTTTTCTTGGTTCATATTCTGCGGATGAGCGTTGACGAAAGAAAAAATTTCGTCGGTTTTTTTTCAGATTAATCCCGCCGACACCATGTGTCACACCGTCTGACAACTTCAGCCGTAAGCCGTTCAGACGACCGTGCCATACCCCCGGCATTTTTAAACATTGATAAAAAATAAAAAAAACACCATGTAACAACCAAAATTAGTAAGGAAATCTTTCCTTCGGAAGAGAATTATGCAAAATCAGCAATTTTTTCCTCGCCTAAAGGTTTCTGTCCCCTGAAGGCCGGAGCCTGAATTAGGAGGTCCAAAAATACCTTTTTTCGGGAATTTTATCAGAAGGGAAAACCACAAGTGAGCCCAGTAAACATTGAGATATCTTTTTATGTATATTTTAAATGTATAAAAAAATGTTCAACATGGAATAATAAATAACTGCAGATTGATCAGCCTATTCCACTGCCTTGCCACTGCATTGGCCGGCGGGATTTTGCTGAGCCAGAAAAACTAAGAGACCTATTGAATCAAACCAAAGTTTATTTTCTTCAGTATGAAAATCTCTTTTAAGGGGGGATTGTCTTTTTTTTCGCAAAATTTACCGCTTTTTGAGAATTTTTTTGTGAAGAAAGTATACAACGGAAAACTTGTGAAACTTGGCATATAGTTTTATTGATCTGTTTACTACATACAAAAATTTTTTTAAACAATTTCATCAAAAAATCCGCCACCCACCCCCCTCGACGCGCGATGGTCCTTTTTTGATGGTGTGCACGATTTCTCAAAAACTATTCAACCGATTGCCTTCAAATTTGGACAGAATGCTCAGCTGACATCCTTTTATCGTTTGATGAAGCAAAAAAGCAATACGTTTAATAGTTTTTTATTTATAACAAAAAATCGATCAATTTTTTTCGAAAAATCGATACTTCAAGCTCAAAACGTCACCAAATCGTCAATTTTTTTGTCCCCTTCATCGAACGATAGCTATATGTGTCTAGAGTAAAATGCTTTTTGGGTTTTTGTTGCAGGATGAACGTGAAGGCTGTAATCGTGCACACCATCAAAAAAGGACCATCGCGCGTCGAGGGGGGTGGGAGGCGGATTTTTGGATGAAATTGTTTAAAATTTTTTTTGTATGTAGTAAACAGATCACTAAAACTATATGCCAAGTTTCACAAGTTTTCCGTTTTAAACTTTCTTCACAAAAAAATTCCCAAAAAGCGGTAAATTTTGCGAAAAAAAAGACAATCCCCCCTTAAGTAAACTAAAATAGTCGTTGAATAAGTATCTTTTAATAATTTTTATAGCACGCTGAAGTGTGTTTTAAAACAGATTTTTTTTTTCAAACCTGAGAAAATGTGTAATTTCCCGATTTTTTCAGCTTTTTCTTAGATCACCCGGAAGAAAAATATATGATAATTCAACATTTCTTTTGTTTTTTTTTGTTTCAGTCAAGAATTACGAGCTGTATTTTTCCCGCCGGTTGGGGTCTGCAGTGGCAAGACGCACATTGGATAGGCTGATAAATCTGCAGTCATTTATTGTTTCATGTTGAACTTCTTTTTTGTTATACATTTCAAATATACATGAAAAGATACCTCAATATTTACTAGGCTCACTTGTTTTCTTCCCGCCTTAATAAAAACCGAAAAAAAAAGCTTTTTCCGACCTTCTAATTCAGGCTCCGGCCTTAAGGGGTCTTCTCACTTTAGACGCTAAAAATAAGACTATTTTCATGAATGTTTTTGATAGGTCTATATTATAGATATTGATATAAAAGTTGTTTTACTTAACAAATACACTTTCGAAATACATTCAAATTTTTTTTATTTAAGTCACTATTCATAGACGAAAATGGTAGTTAAAAAATGTCCTCAAAAAATTGTAGGTCTGCGCTGTTGATGAAATCTCGGAGATGGATCATCCGAAACAAAAAAATCAAACGGTTTTAGATTCAGTATGTTAGTGGCTATAGCGCATATCATACGATTTTTGCATATGCAAAAATAACTAAATTGCGGACATTAAAAAAAAAAACGTTTTTTTTTACCGTTTTTGGCAAAAAAATAGTAAACATCAAAATTAAAAAAAATTCTTTATATGCGATATAGCTATAGTTGTGAAGAATTGTGATTTAAGTTTCATAACGATCGGTTCAGTAGTTTCGAAGATTTGATCAACAAGCGAAAAACGTTGTTTCGAAAAAAAAGCGTTTGAAGTTAGTTCGGGTTCATAAAAACGTCAACAAACAAAAAATTTCGATGTATTTCGAAAGTGTATTTATTAAGTGTAACAACTTTTCAATAAAATTCACGAAATAGCCTTTTTCAGCGTCTAAAGTGAAAAGACCCCTTAAAATAAACAAAACCCCCAGGCCGTTTTTATGATGGGACTACCTCAATGGCGTGGTGAATTTTTCAACGAAAAATGTACGTAGAAAGAAGAAACGAGTCTCGCAGAATCGAGTTTTATGGATATACTGCCCAACAGCTTCGTTCTCTCAGCTAGTGTATTCATATTTACGTGTATCCTCGATCGCGTGGGTGAGAGCGGTTTACCGAAGCTCGTATCGGTTTTGTGGGTCCTGAATGCAGAAGAAGGAAGTAATAGGGATAAGGTGGGGTGGAGAAGGGAAAGGAGGGGTGCAGTGCGGTTACACGCGACTCTCGTCGCTCAGCTAATACACGTGGTGCACGTGAGGGCAAGGTACTATAGAGTCGGATAAATCGATGAGAGGTTATGCACAGTCAGGAAGGTGCAACTAGGGTGGTTCTTTTTGTTCGTAGATTAAAACAGTTTTACAGAACATTTAATGTATCTTGATAAAGTATATTTCGATAAACATTACTCGTAATCTTAAGTAATCGAAAAAATAATCGACATTCGGATACGACACGGCCACGCTTCCGGAAGTCTGCTGAAAAAACGTATTTCGCGTTAATTACGTCTGCCTACATTTGCATGTAGAATTGAGGCCGGAGCCTGAATCAGAAGGTCCGAAAAATCGTTTTTTTTTATTGCTTAAGGGGGAATATACCTTTATGAGGGCAACGTCAAGGGTCATTTTTGACAATTTATTTTTAAAAAACAAAACACAATTTTTAAATTCGGTTTTTTATACATGTTAGTATAAGTCTTTAAGTATAAGTTAGTATAAGTATAAGTATAAGTTAGTATAAGTCTTATAAGTTAGTATAAGTTAGTATAAGTCTTATAGTATAAGTTAGTATAAGAAAACATTTTTTTTTAATTATTTTGAAATAAAATCGCGGCGCACTAGTCGATGAAAGAAAACTCCTTCTTTTTCATAGTCCTCTACGAGCGTATTCGCACAGGTCATAATTTTCAAGCTAGAACAAAAAACGAAAAATGTTTTGAAAGTAGATATAAAAAACTAGTCCGGTACGTAGGGGTTTTTCAAAATATTGATTTTTTTTAAAAATGGCGTTAATATGAAAAAAATTGTCAAAAAATCGGTCGCCGAACGATTATAAAAATTTTAAATTTCAACTCATCGAAAAAATCCTACGTACTGGACTAGAAAATGTTGTCAAGAAGCTACAGTTACGATTTCAAGTCAATCGATTGAAAACTCGAGGCGCTACGCATACGCTCGTGTCTAAAAACATAGTTTCGAGAAAAACGCGTTTAAAGTTTTGAGTACTGTAAAATCATGGAAATTTCGTGTTTACCTTTAATCGGCGACGCCTGGACCATACAATTGTCCTTCTAATTCAACATTCTCTGGCTTTTCTTCTTTTCTCGAAGATGTAGGAAAAAAATGCAAAAAAAAATTACAAAGGTATATTCCTCCTTAAATCGATAAATAAATTATCCAAGAATATATTTATAAAGTTACAGAGGCCAATTGTAAATATTTTCGAAGATAGAAGGCCAAAATCAGAGAAGCGATTGATATTTGATTTTGATATTTACTCCTATTGAAAATTTTGAAGCGCGTTTCCTTCAGTTTTCATTTTCACGATTTTTCCAAATTGGTGGGCGTGATAGCAAAAAAAACTGAACGACCTATTGAATCAAACCAAAGTTTATTTTCTTTAGTATGAAAATTTCTTCTAAGTGAATAACAAAAGTCATTGAAAAAGTCTTTTTAAATCATTTTTAAAGCACGTTGAAGTGTTTTTTTAACACATTTTTTTTCAAACTTTCGAAAAGATATAATTTCACGATTTTTTTGGGCTTTTTCTTGATTAATCCAGAATAAAAATATATGACGATTGAAAATTTTATTGGTTTATTTGGTTCAGTCAAGAATTACGAGCTGCATCTTTCCCGCCGATTAGGGACTGCAGTGGCAAGACGCACATGGAATAGACTGATAAATCTGCAGTCATTTATTGTTTCATGTTGAACTTTTTTTTAATACATTTTAAATATATCTGCAGAGATACATAAATGTTCAGTGGGCTCACTAGCTTGTTTTCTTTCTAAAAAAATTCCCGAAAAAAAGCTTTTGGACCATTTTTACTCCTAAAGTTTTTAACTTTAGGAACACGATAATTGTTTTGTCTCGAAACATTGAACCATACTGTTCTGCGATGTTGCCATATGTCTTCTTATTATAGGGGACAAATATTTTGTTCGGAGAATTTGTTTGTCTTTGACTGATCGTTTGATAATAATTACAAAGTTGAAACAATAAACGTTTTGTTTTATTTTAGATGAAAATAGTCCCCAAATTACAGATATAAGAAAAATGGCGTTTGGGCCACATATCGGATATCCGATTATAGGCAACCTTTCTGGAAACCATAATTTCTGTCATTATCGATAAAACATACAACTCAAAATTTCACTGTAATGTGTGAAATAACTATTAGCATCTTCTTTACGCCACACTGAGAAAATAAACCAACTGAATCAAAAAAATATATTGGTTAATTCAAATAAATGTCTGATCGCGAAGTCCCACCGATATATAAGATTGTTACAATACTATAAAATATTGGAAAGTGTGATTGATTTAAATAACATATTATTTTATTTGAAAATCTTTTCTGTTCTCTGAATATCCACATTATTCTTCAAATAAAATTATATTCTATTGAAATCATTCTATATACAATCCGTAGATGTATGGATGAAATAATTAAGCGGTTGCTACAACATTTTTTATTTGGTATACAAATATAATCAATGGAATGAATTATTTCTTTACTACATCGAAACGAATATGCCATGAGACGTAAGTTTCTCAATTAGTTTTAAATCTTAAATAAAAAGTGAACATTAGAATGATCATCCACGATAATAGTGGAGAGAATATCAGATATCCAATGGAATATCCATGGAGAGAATATCAGATGTTCAACTGGTAAGAAGAAGAACAGATACTACACTTTGTTCTTAGCCACAGGCCAAGAAACGATACTCTTCAGAGTTTCTCCGGCGTTTACGTAGATTTTCGGTTCGCGCTACGCTTACGAGAAACGAGCGCGCGTGCGGCTTCTAGCGGTTACTCCGAGAACTACGAGTTTCCTCACGCCTATAATTTCGGTGGCGCTCGGCCATGATGTGGTCGAATTTTTTCAACCAAATGCGCAAGAAACAAATTTTATTTTCGCATAGTTTTTTAACCAATTCAGACATTTGCTTAACATTTTTCAATCAAAATAAAATATTAATATTTTAACGAATAATATACTTGAAAATCAATATCGGGTATAGTGAAAGAATAAAATAACATATTTACTCAATAGAAATTTTATCTGAATCAAACGAGCGAACGTCAATTTTTCTCGTGTACTCGAATCAACAATATTCATGTTATGAATTGAAACGCTTTTTTGTTCGTTGCAGAAAATGCATTCAAAACTATATCATTTGTTCACGATAATTTTTTAGATAGTTTCAATAATATATTGTTCTCGTCTAACAATATATCTTTTGAATGAAAAAAAAAAAACTTTTAATTTTATCGTGTTATTAAGGTCAATAGCGTTTTGTTTGGACTAATAAATCCGATTATTCACACCAACAGTAGATAATAAAATGGTAAAATTTGAAATTCTTAGCACTTGTATAGTATTTTTTTCAATTTTAAACAAAAGTTTCCGTTATATGGTGCCTCTCCCCTCTGCATAAGAACCGCGCGGAGTAGTATACATTGTAGGTATACGATTCGATTGACGTGAGGAAATAACGAGCACGAAATTCTTCAGAGATTCATACGCGTAAAAAGTGCTCTGCAAACATAACAGTTTTTCGCACAGAAATAGCGCTATTCAGTAAAGTTCGGTACAATCAAGTCGGGCCCCACCGTGCGCTGGACACAGTTCGGATCTGTGTGTGACAGGAGGATGGCTTCGCCTATCGCGACACAACTGGCTACAAGGTCAACTGCGTAGAGCGATCTGCGCAGCGCGTTGACCGGAGCATGCGCGAACCTCCGACCGAACTTCCAGTGTACCGTGAGGACTGCTCAATCGATATTTCGCAAATTTCAACCCGCTCGAGAAAACCAAAAAAACTCTGACAAAACATTGAATTTTTCATTAGTCGCGAATATTCTGTATAATGCCTTTTTTTGCTTCAATATTTATTTGAATTCCAAAGTATCGGGCCGTAAGATAAAAAGAAACGCGAATTTGCCGGTTGCGATTTGCCGTACCGTCATGCGAGTTTCGTTCATGCGCGAAGACGAAAGGAGGTTAGGTACGCGCCCGGTCTGCCTCCCTCGTCTCTTCGCAGTTCTTTTGTTTGCGCTTTTTGTTTCCGAAATAAGATATTTCCTTTTTCGCTGGCACGGTGTGTAAGTCACGCTCGGCCGGCGAGTCCGAGCCAGCGGCAAATTCACGTACTAATAAGCGCACACACATGCGCACGCGTAAGCCTATCCCGCGTGTAGTTCTTTGCGTGTTAAACCCGTCTTGCTGTTTTCTTCTCGAGCCTGCTTGCCTGTGTGAGCTGGTTCATGGCGATCGCGTGTTACACGGACAAGTACTATTATCATTATTATTATTATACGTCGTATATGCCTATACATCTGTACGCGAAGTCTCGGTGTGGCGTGCCGTAGAGCAGAAGCGACACGCTCGAACTCTGGGCTCGTGTGACGTCACCCGCCGATCACGTCTGGCAACGTCGTGTGTGTGCGCCGAATATTTGCGACGTTGCCGTAACCGGAGTTGCCACTTTTACTATCACCCTCTCTCTCTCTCTCTCTCTCTCTCTCTCTCTCTCTCTCTCTCTCTCTCTTTTTCTCTCTCTGACTCCTTCGTTCGCTCATTCTCGTAGTTTTTGTACAGTCACGCCTCACATAGTCGCGCAAACCTACAGAACGGTTCCACCTTTCTAAAGGCTTTTTTGTAGACATTTTTTAATTAATTAATTTTGAATTGGTGGAAATTTTTGAATTCGTTGATTTTTGGATTTCGACGGATTCTCAAAGTATAGGACTTCAAAAATATTTTCTGAACATTGCAAGCTCCTCTAAAAATTAAGGGAGATATGGGCGTTTATAGGTGTAGGTTCTGCGAAAAGGCGAACTTTAAGGAGGTTCAAACGTTAGCCACAATCCAAGATTGAATTTAAAAAATGAATAAGTTGTTGACTAGACTATACTGAGTCTTTACGAATTTTTTGAATGTTTTCCACCACAAGACACCAGAGATAAAAAATAGTTTAATGTATGTAATTTCACGTGAGGTTATGTAGCCAAAACGTTTATGGTACGGGTGATGCAATTTTTGTTGGCTATTTTGCATCAAGATAAACCACTTTTAACGCGTAACGCAAACCATATATGTATTCAATATTGAACCATCAAGGTTTGGTGAGAAATTGCGATTCTTGGCTGGCGAATGTAGAGCATTGCTGCCAACGTCAATGTCCGCGAAGTTGCAGTACTTGGCACCACTTAATATTAACTAATAGTAATAATAAATAGTCTCGTGGCATAAATATAAATAAGCATAATTATAAATGAATTAAAATTTCATTCGGGGTTGTATAGAACATCCGCTGACGCAGTTTTTTTCATAATAATGGTCAATAATGTTATACGTTTTCAAGTTGGTAGGAACACAAAAACTTTAAACTGTTTTTAAGTTTTTCTTTTTTATGATATGAAAATATAAAAATGAATAATTTTGCCCTTAATTATATATTTTATGAAAAATTAGCATCTACAGAATAAATCTATACATCGTATGCATTTTTTTGAGGTTCATGAAAAACAAATTCATTAACCGTCATTTGACTCAAGTGGAGCGCGCCAACCTCCTTCAACGCGTTAAGGGGTTACCCCCACTTGCGATTTTGAAAAAATCGATTTTTTTTATTGCATTTTTTCGAAGTATAAGTATCTGAGAATATGTCCTGAAAATTTCAAGTCGATCCGAACAAAATTGACTGAGATATGAGCGTTGAAAGAGAAAAATCCGCGTTGAAAGAGCGTTGAAAGAGAAACTTTAAACGCGTTTTTCTCAAAATGGCATTTCTGAAGTCGGTGACCAAGATTACTCGAACACTAATGAACCGATCTTCTTGAAATTTTGCAGGCTTATTTAATACACAAAAATGTAGTCTTTAATCGTTCGATTTTTTTTTTCGAAAAAAATGGCCGTTTTATAGCAAACACGGCCTTTTTTTTTCGTTAAAATCGAACCATTAACTTTGACTGTCCGCCATTTTGTGAAAAATGAATATTTTTTAAAATCCTTCGATTAAAGACTAGTTTATACTTATATTTGACTAAATCCATCCGCATTTTTTTTCAGATGATCCACTTCGCCGCAATGTTGGTCACCGCAAACCGTGTATATAAAAACATTATTTCATTGACGGCCATTTGCCACTAAACAATGTAATATTTTTCAATAAAAAAATTACTGAAAGTTCTTCAAGATGTATTCTTTAAGATGGTATATTGATCGATTAACAAAGTTTTGTAGTTTTCTTTAAAAAAATTCATGAAAAAGGCCTTTTTTTGCGCTACAAGTGGGGGTAACGCCTTAATCTCGAAGTGACTTTTGCAAAATCGGTGACGACGATATCGCAAAAGACACTGCACCGATCAACTACACATTTTACAAGCCTCTGTTACCTATCAAAAAGCAGTGCTTAAAGGATTTTTTTTCTCAATGCAAATTTTTTTTATCAACGAAAATAAAGGATTTTTTCACCGAAACTCGATACTATCACTGTAATGCGGCGATTTTTTCAAAAGTCAATATTTTATCAAATCCTCCAGCCAAGTACTAGATAATTTCATGCAAGAACTAAATGCGTTTGATTTTTGTTTGTTCCTGATGACTTGTTTCCCAACGGCAGTGGTCACCGCGAAGGACGTTTTTCAAACAGCGCTCTGCACAGTTCTACCTGACACATTTATGAATATTTTAAACCCAAAAATCATAAAAGATACTTAACCTACGTTGATACACTGGGTTCTTTTGACCCGGATGAATTTTTAGTAAAATGCTCACTTTTCCAAAATTTTCAATAATTTTTTTTAACGTTTCAACTTGATATTTTCCGGATTATAATTATGCAGACAATTTGAGTTTTAAGTTTATTTTTTATGTTTTCAATAAAAACTGACCGAAGGGGTGTTAATGGTAGGAGGATGAAGTAGTTTCCGTCAAAATGACTGAATGTGTGAAAATCGTGGCCAACTATAAGTATGCCAACAAAGGGTTAAAACCATACTCTGTAATGCAAATAAAAAGTGTTGAAAACTTGTGCAAGTTTTCCCAATAAAAATTCACGAAAATTCCTCTTTTTCCCGACCACGAGCAAGATGTAACCCGTTAATCCTCCATACGCAAAATTCTCGACTTCGTTCAATACCCAGGGTATGCAGGTACCCACAATGCTGAATCTACGATATGCGGTACCGTATTACCACCAACCGCTCCCTTCGACCTTGTGTACCGCAGATGTGCCGCAAAAAAAGATATAGACCATTCCCCTCTTGCATTCTGGAATTGCACCAAGATTTTATACCTGGCGGATTTAACCTCTTGCGGAACGAGTTCCGTAGCCCCGCTCCAGTTTTCGAACATCTTCTGGCGAGTCTGGACGTACGAAATATTTTTTAACGTTATACGTTTTCGCAACAACAACTGAACCAGCTATCATCGCCTGCTTGTTAGCGATGTGAGAATTGTGTTGACTGTCGAAGAAAATTGACGAACTACCGGCGGATGAATACTCAAGGTAAGCAGTTCAAATGATTTTCCCTAAAATTTCCATAATGTGAGCAAGTATCGTGTAGTATCGTTGAAAAAAAATATTACTGGATTAACCGCTGAAGAAAAACGCGTTTATTTGGCGATGATGGCAAAAATAATGACTTCCCCGCATTGCATAACCGAGCAAGTAGTTCAGCAATGTCTGATCATGAGGCACCAAGTATCGTATCCGAATGTATATGCGTCTGTGTGATTATAAATTTGAAGGAATATGAGTTTGGTATAGTCTTTTTCCAGCGACCAATTTCAGAAGTCAAAGCTGGCGATGAAGATGAAGCCGAAGACGACGAAAACGAAGAAACCGAACCGGGACCAACCAATCGACCGTCGCAATTTGATGCAACTGCCGCAGCGAAAGACAACACTTATGGCCTTGAACACCATCGATTGAACATCCGACTGCATTTCGGAACGTCATTCAACGAAAAAGTGGGCCACGAAAGGACACGGAAACTCTATCGATTGCCCCTACGGCTCAAAGCTGTACTCACGACCGAATTGGTTGACATCATCATTCGTCACACGAACGGAAAGGCAACTCAAGTGTGCCAAACGTACAAGGAAGCAACTCCAATAAAAAAAAAGATACTCGGATCGGCAGGCCTCAGAAATCAAGTATTATTTTTTTTGGGAACTTCAATTACCTCTGGCGTAGAAAATTCAATCCTGGACTATACTACCCACATGTGGCGATCATTAGCTTATCCTTTGTTTCGAGCCACTATGGGTATCAATGAATTTAGGATTATATCTTGAGATTCATTCGATTTTTAAACGAAAATTAGAGTCGATACCATGCACCAATTGCTTACCAGATACAGCACCAAAAGTGCGTCGAATATTTGGGAAAGGATAAATTTTAAGAGTCCGTCAAACACCAAAAATCGATATTTCCAAAAATTTCAGCTCAGTGTAAGTCATTAAGGTGATACGAAATTGATATGGGTACAGGGTAGAGATCGCAAATTCGACGTCAGAGCGAGAGAAACGGAGAATGTCTTTCACGTGACGTTAAAGGGTGAGCTGGTCAAATCTTATCATTTTTTTTTTGGAAGGGAACCAAACGTTTTACATTTATGAAACTTAAGGTACAATTTATCACATATGTAAACTGATTCAATTAATTTTGTTCACTAAAAATCTACAGATATTACACATTTACAATGGCATTGGAAATGTGATCAGACATTTCGAGCAATAAAAAACAGGTACATGTAAATATCCATCCGTCCGTCCGTCCGTCCGTCCGTCCATCCGTCCGTCCATTGTCAATGCGAAAAATATTGCAAAATGGCGACGTTGTGGGGTGGTCTTCCAGGACGGTTTTGGCGACAGTTGTCCGTTTGTGGCAAATCCACCGACTTCAATATTGATCGGAAAAATATAAGCCAAGAATTTTGAGTATTTTAACACCCAAATGCTGAACTTATACATAAGATACATTTTAAAAGTTGAACTTTTTTTTAAGTCGACTTCAGAAAAAATAGAAATTTTACACATTTTCACCCTTTAGGAAAGCGCGAGCTTGCCGAACAAATCGGGATCAACTAGGCGAAGGCGAACTGTACTTCGTGTTTTTTTTTATTTTCTCTTTCGCCTATGTGTACTACGCGCACAGAGGGAGTGAGAGAGAGTTTAGCGCATATAGATCTCGCCGGGCTACTCCGCTCAGCGGATCGAACCCCACGCGCCGGAAATCCGACGCGCGCGTCTCCCCGCTCGTTCGCGTTTTCCGTTGTTGTTATAAACTCGTTGTCGCGTCGTTTCTCGTCGTCGTACGCTTTCTCGCCTTGCCCCGATATAGGCGAGGGGAGTTTCCCTCTCCGTCTTCCTCGTGCAAAAACTGTTCTCTTTCTTCATCTTGCGAGGAGAACACCGGCCTCGCTCTCGCCGCTCTTTCCTTCCCCCCTCGCGTCTTTTCGCTTGGCTGGGACTATCGCGCCCGCCAACCAGGCTGTGTGCCATCGCTAATTCCGTTATGACTCGACGGCTGTTTGGCATGACTGCATGTTTGCGGGGACTGCTGTCTGCGCTCTATAGTAAACTCTCGTCCGCTTGGCCTTCTTTGCCTCCCGGCACACCACATGGCCGCGCACGCCTCGCGCCCTGAACGAAAAATTACCGAACGACGCGAACTCGTTTCAGAATGCTTGGAGAGAAAATCTTGCGCGGATTATTCATTCTCGAATTATCGTTCTTCGTGTATTTGCGTACATTCGCGTTGGATTGAATTTACACGAGGTAAATCCTTAAGGCGGGATATACATTTAGGACGATCAAAAAATCGATAGTGCATGCCAATGCTCCACAGACCATTCCGGAGCTCAAGAAAGCAATTGGACGCACCGTTAATGAAATTAGTACGCAATTATGCTAAAATGTTATTGTAAATTTCTTTGAAAACGTGAACGTTTGCAAATAGGGATGAGACAGCCATTTATTGGATATTGTGTTCCACACATAACCTCCCTGTTTGTGCCTTATATTAAGGGCATACTTGTTGTTATGGAATCGGCTTCGATGCGGCCAATGAAAGTTTCCAAGATCTCGATGGAAATAGAAGTTTTTCTGTTTTACGTTTCGATCCTTGATTCGGATCCTCTTCAGAATTTTATTTATTCTATAAATTGTGAATTACACGTTATATAGATGGAGTTTGCAAGATTTTATATAATATTATTATATGAAGGGGTCTTCTCATTTTAGACGCTAAAAAAGGCTATTTTCATGTATTTTTTGGGTAGGTTTATGTTATCGATATTGATATAAAAGTTGTTACACCTAATAAATACACTTTCAAAATAAATATAAAAACTTTATTTAAATCACTATTTATAGACGAAAATGTAGTTTAAAAACGTCCTAAAAATTGTACTTAGGTCTGCGCTGTTAATGAAATCTCGGAGATGGATCATCCGAACCAAAAAAAATCAAACGGTTTTAGATTTAGTATGTTAATGGCTATAGCGCATATCATACGATTTTTGATATATGAAAAAATAACAAAATGGCGGACATTTTCGAATAAAAACAAAAAAAACGTGATTTTATCACCGTTTTAGGCAAAAAAATAAATATCAAAATTTAAAAAAATCTTTTATATGCGCTATAGCTATAGTTGTAAAGAATATGTGGTTAAAATTGCATAAGGATCGGTTCAGTAGTTTCGAAGATTTGATCAACAAGCCGTCGAAAAACGTTGTTTCGAGAAAAACGCGTTTAAAGATTGTTTGGGTTACATAAATACAGAAAAACATATTTTTAATGTGTTTTGAAAGTGTATTTATTAAGTGTAGCAACTTTCATATCAATATCTATAATATAAACCTATCAAAAAATTCATGAAAATAGCCTTTTTTAGCGTCTAAAGTGAGAAGACCACTTAAAATAAGAATATTCGTACTCTTCAAATAAGTAATACGTTTTATTAATAAATTGAAATATCAGCTCATGTTGAGACATCCTATATTTTTATTCGATAGTATCACCTTTTAGCTATCCCTGAAAATTTCATTGAAATTTTCCTAAATCGAAAACGGTTTCCCAAAATAAAACGGAAGTTGGCCATTTTTTTCAGGCCTCTAGGAGGATGTAGCCCCTCAACAGTAATTTCTAGTCGCTTGGTTCGACTGACACCAAAAAATCTAAGCAAGCAACAAAGTGGAGCCATGAGAAAGTTCGAAAAGTGCAGATGCATTCTCGAGGATAATTTTCCGTTTACCGAAACTGGAGACAAACGAGTCGTCACCTATCGCTGATAACTGTGAATGGCCATGAATGATTTACTTTTTTTTTCTCCGCAACTTCGACAACAGAGAGATGCGAATACGAGATCGCGAATTTCCTAGGGGCACGCACGTTCACGGTGGAAGCACGAGTAGAAAATTTCGCAGTGATTCTTGAGCAGCGCCACTGCACGGTGGCGTCGTGAACCTGCCGCGTGTATGTTGAGGGGTGAGATGCAGTCGGAGGCGTGAAAAAACGAGCATTTTCAATCATTTTTTTTTAAATAGCAATTAAGTTTGTTTTACAAAAGTGGTTACATGGACATTTTCTGTTATATTTCAACTTGACTTGTACAAATTTTCAAAGAAAAATATTGATTATTTATGAAAATATCGCCATCTTTGTCGGACCTCCTTCGGGATGTAGTGATTTGCGGTGAACATCATAAAATTTCACTGGATCATCTGAAATTAAAACAAAAAAACAAAAAAAAACATTAGTTTAATAATAAATCTAGTCCTTAAACGAATCTTTTTTTTCTTAAAAAATTAACAAAATGGCGGCTTCCGACAGATAACTATCGATTTTCGACCAAAAAATCGCTCGTTTATTGTTTACAAAAAATAGACATTTTCAACAAAAATGAAAATCCTTCGATTAAGGACTTGTTTTTAATGCTATCAATAAGCACACCAAATTTTATCCAAATCCATCGAGTGGTTTTTGAATTATAGTGATCACCGACTCCAAAAACATAGTTTCGAGAAAAACGCGTTTAAAGTTTTTCGATGTCGATACATGTTCGTAAAATTTTGAGCTCGATGGATGAAGCTAAACTTTTTTTTATGTATTTTGATCCGCTGAATCCGAATATCACAATTTTTTGCCGAAAAGTCGAGCATTCAATTGTTTATAGCCAATTGTTAAAACAATTTTTTAAAAAATAAAGTTTTTCGGGATGAATTATTATTTTAAAATCATTTCGGGCAATTTTAAAACGAAAGTACATTTTATAAAATTATCCTAAAGTTCATAGTTTTTGAGTAATAAATTTTTGAAAATTTCTGTAAGTGTTTTCCAATTTTCCAATTGACTTATGTAGAGAAATACTAATTAAAAAATTACTTACATCGAATCACCAATTCCTGGCCCATACAATAGGGCTTCTGCCGATGTGGAAGCTTCCAGAATATCAATTTGTTGTTGTCTCCGAAGCATTCTGCCTTCCCGGGTATTATCGTTTGCGCGTTTGTCAGCTACGTCTATACGTTGAGAATCGATTGTTTTAGTGTACCTGTGAGAATTGGGTCCACAATGAATGACAAGTGTATTCATCATCAGTAACAATGTTTTTGATGTTTCTTCTTTTTCTTCATCCACAGCTTTTTGAAGCAATAATTCAGCGACGGTTTTACTAGCATCTGATATTTGCTTCAACAATATTGTGAAAGTACGCTTGTCTAAAAATTGTGGCAGTTCATTAGACCACAAAATTTTCGTATTCCTTCATATCCCATTCCTAGGAGTCTCATTACAAATATGAATCGTTGATTTATTTCATAGGAATGGCCTATGAAAGAACACGAAGGAATGTTATTGTTGACACAACCGTCACATGATACGACAATTTTAAATCGCAGACCACGTGTGCTGGCTGTCTGACATGCCACATCCCCATTACACTTTTTGCACTTTACAAAACTCGAAATGGCCATAAATACAGAAATAAAGTTTATTATTCTATATTCAATACGACTATCTTCAGGTACATCATCTTCTATGTCACGTTCAAATTTCTTAGCTGATGAACTTCGTGACTTCGTAATACTTTCATCACGTTCCGCTGTGCTCGGATTAAAAACATTTTTTCTTTTCACGGTATGCGACTTACGAAGATTATCAGAATTTCGATGTTCTCTAGAACCTTTTTTACGATTCATGATAAAATAATCGAATAAGTTTTTATATAAACGCACAAGGATCGACCACTCCGTTCGACTGCCACGAATATACTGATGCCTAACCGAAAATTTTCAGTTACCAACAAGACTATTTATAGAATATAATAGGGGGGGGGGGGGGGGGGTCGAAACGGGTTGCTTGCAGCTGCCGTCCGCTACCTGCCATGGGGACCCGACGCCCCTTCACTCATTGTCGGATATCCCGGAAACTATTCATCGGATTGACTTGACATTTTCAGGGAATATTTTCGAAACATGATACTTCAAGAAAATGTTTTAAAAAATCGATTTTTTGAAAATTCTGACTGCATCTCACCCCTTAACCCAGAACGAGCGAACCAGTGTTTCCAGGTTAGGAGATTTCCCCCTAACCTGGAAATGTTAGATCCCAGATTTAGGGGTATTTTACCTGGGCTAGGAGAGAAATCGGGGGAAAACATTTGTAGGGGATTTTTTAGGAGAATTCTGAAGCATGCGGGTATTTTTAGGGGATTATAAATATCCGAGGTTTTTATTCTCAAACAAGTAAAAAAAAACAACCACAAGTGCATCAATTCGGAGTGAACGCAAACAAACAAGTAAGCCCAAACAATCGAAAACAATCATTCAAAGCCAACCGTACACCTGCAAAACAAAATGTCGGTCGCAATGGTCGAGGCTATAATGCACGCTCGACTCACGCTCAGCGTTGATTGCTGTGATTTTAAGCCGACAGTTCGTATGTTGAAGCGTTTCAGCTCTGCAAATATTTATAATAATATAAATGACAGCGATGTTGGAACCCTCGATATATTTCCTGACAATTGGGGCCGAAATTTAGCTATTCGTGCATCAGTGAATTCTTCATTGCAATAAGTATCAATCCAATGGGGAATCCACTCTGCGCTCATTCTGTTCGTTATCGTTTTCCCTTTAAAATGCCGCTTCGTACATCGTGCTGCGGCTATTTTTCGATTTTTAGCAGAATTTCAAAGAGGGACCATTGTTTTAAGCAAACTTTTCAATAAAAATTGAAGATTTCGGGGGAATTAATAGTGAATTTGTATTCAGAGGGCAAAAATACGTAAAATGGACTTGGAATAGACCGTCGTCAATAAGTATAAGTTCCACTATAGAATAGTTCAAAGTATATACTCGGCTAAAAAGTAAAAAATTGTAAAAACAAACAAATATATAGACAAATATAAAAGCGGAATTCTTGTAATATGCAAATTCAAAAAGAAATAAATCCCCTCCAAGGCTCAAAGATAGATTACCATACCGTGATAAATGTTTTTACCGACCGTACGTTTAACCCAACTACAACAATTATTTCCATAAAAAAGTATTCATCTTCATCTATAATTCGCACAGATCGCAGCAATCAAGTTTCAAAACAAAATACCCAATACACAAGTAGGAAATGCATTTTGAATAACCGCTATTTGACGACATTTGACCGATTGCGAAAATTACCCTCGATTTACAGCACTGTTCAGGCCAGTGGCTCGGTGGGGGCTATTTGGGAGATTTTTAGGGGGAACCAGCGACGGTCTAGGAGCAAGACGCCAGAACCATCTGGCAACACTGGAGCGAACTGCGAGAGAATGGCGAACGATGAGAGGGAATAGTCACCCAGCGAGAGAAAAGAGAGAGGGACGGGGCGCGCGGAAAGGAAGAGAAGTGAAAAGCTCAATTTTGGCACGTATCGAGGAGAGAAAGGGAGCAAGAGAGTGGAGGAAGGGGCGTCGGTCTCTCGCTCCCGGAGAGAAAATCAATCCGGTTCCCTTGCACACACACGCGCCTCTGTCTCTCTTCCAGCCGCCGAGCTCTCTCTACTAACCTTCCAGCGAAAAATCGGTAGAAACGTCTCCCTCTCTCTCTCTCTCTCTCTCTTTCTCTCTCTCACCGCGCAGCCCCTCCTGGCGGCCTTTCTACTAACCCGAACGCGTACGTACGCCGCCGCGTCGACGTCGCGGATTTTAAGGTTACCTCCCTCCCCGTCGAGCCCGTCCCCACGCGCTCCTCCCTCGCCGCGCGCCGCGCTGCGATATTGACCCGAAGTTGCGTTAGGTTATTTCTGCGAGGTTCGTGCACCTTTACTACACACAGTACGGAGTCTGCGCAATGACGTTGCCGTCGTCGTAAACGACACTGCGACGTATACGCCGAACGAGACTCTCCCTTCCGTATACGTACGGCGCGTTCTAAAAAAAGAAAACACGCGCCGTTTGTGTTCATCTATTCGACGCGCTCCCGCGCCGAATATCACCCTGCGGGATGTGTCTCGCTCGAGAAATTCGTTCGAATGTAACGATGAAATTTGTAAACACTCGAAAGGCGCGTTACCGCTGGACGAGGGCTTTTCTCGACAACAAAGAACGAGTCGAAGCCTCTGCAAGGGGTTCGCCGTTTTTAGAGCATGCTGGTTGCCGTTGACGAGAATGCATATTTTCTATTGACGATTCATTGTTACGCTTTATTTTCTTCAGTATGAAAATCTCTTCTAAGTGAATTAAAAAAGTCGTTGAAAAAGTTTTTTAAAATCATTTTTATAGCACGTTAAAGTGTTTTTTTTAACACATTTATTTTGAAACCTGAGAAACCTGAGAAAAGTTATAATTTCACGATTTTTTCAGCTTTTTCTTAATTCACCCAGAACAAAAATATATGAAGATTGAAAATGTTATTGTTTTTTTTTGTTCAGTCAAGAATTACGAGCTGCATCTTCCCCGCCGAGTGGGGACAGCAGTGGCAAGACGCACATGGAAAACGGCTGATAAATCTGCAGTCATTTATTGTTTCATGTTGAACTTTTGTTTTTCTACATTTCAAATATACATGAAAAGATACCTCAATGTTTACTGGGCTCACTTGTTTTTTCCCTTCGAAAAAAATTCCGGAAAAACGCTTTTTCGGACTTTCTAATTCAGGCTCCCGCCTTAAGGGGCTAACATCTACTTAGAGCCCCAAAAAAATGGCCAAATTCCGATTTTTTTTCTTCTGGAAAACGGTTCGTGAAACGAAACGTATTTTTTTCAACACAAAGGTAGATATACTGAGAGTTTAAAAAAAATACAGAAAAATAAAAACATGGCCGCCGGCAGATGATGAAATTTTTTTCACGACTTTTGGCGGTGGACGCTCTCCAGTTTAAACGGTCCATCCGAAATCTAAAAACCAAACGGGTTATTCACGTTAACAATAAATACGAGTCGTTGACGATTGTCGATTTTTTAAATCATTTTTTTTAACAACGTGACGACGAAGTGAAACTCGAGCATACAAAACTTATGAAAAAAGTAGTCGTTTTTACGTAACTATTAAAGAATGAAGATCGTTTTTTGAAAAGTTAGATCGTCAACGACCTCTTAATGTTTCTCATCGTATCTCCTGTAAATGTGGGAACAATCCATTGAATGGTTGTCGAGATATCACGTCCACCGACTTTGAAAACAGCGTGTCGAGAAAAACGCGTTTAAAGCTTAAAGTATTTACCACAATCTTTTCAAGTCTATTTTTTAGTAATTAATCGAAGGTTTTTTTTTCACCGGTAAATATTTTCCATTTTATAAACAATTTAAGGCCTACATTTTTGTCAAAAATCGATTTTTTTTAGAAGCCGCTATTTTGTTAAAAATTATTATTTTGCTCATTCCTTCGATCAATTACAAGATAATTCATTATATTAACGAAATATTTTCGGGTTTTTCGTTTTAGACGATCCAGTCCAGAGATATCGTGCTCACCGCAAGACGCCTTTTTTAGAGGTGCTCCCGAAGATCAGCTATAGCAGTTTTCAAAGTAATTATTTTTACAAATAAAAAATGTTAAACTACAGTTCAAAGTTACCATAATATGTGTACAAATTTTTACGTTAATATATTTAAAGGTCTTCTCAAGAAAAATTCTTGAAAAATCGATCTTTTTGGGCCTCCTGACCGTATATAACCCCTTAAGAGACTATGCAAGGGAAATTCCACTCCATTTCACCTAGCGCGTGATCCCGACAATTTTTGGTTTTGGTGATTGTTTTGTAAAATTGTACCCCACGAAAGGAATATCCACACAAATTTTTAGATTTTTATCTCTTCTCTTTTAAGAGTTATAATTTTCCAAAAAAATGTCGATTTCGGAAGTTTTGGAAACGTTTAAACGCTGATAACTCCTGAAATAATTGAGATATCGACAAATGTCACAATATAATTTTTTTTAAATTCTGAACATACCTTCGTTAAAAAAATATGAAAAATATCAATTATCAATCTCAACGTTTTTCTGCTTCTAAATTCAAAACTATTTGTTTAAAAGATTTGCTTTGTTATTTTTTTCAAAAATTCTCTAAAATAGAGTGACCATTCCCTGATTTTTAAGACTCGTCTGATCATGGGCTCATTTTTCTTCTATTTTTTTCGAATTGATCATATTTTTTTAGAAGATTTTTAACATTTCAATGTCCAATAATGCTACTAATGATTTTCTGATTTCCAATTCGGCTTCGACAGGCCTGAAGCGGTTTATTTTTTATTTGTGCTGAATTTAACGGAAACAAATGATATTGAATTAAAAAAAAAGTTGTTAAATTCAGCACAAATTAAAAATGAACCGTTTCACGCCTGTCGAAGCCGAATTAGAAATGACAAAATCATTAATAGCAGTATTGGACATTAAATTGATAAAAATCTTCTAAGAAAAATATGATTAATTCGAAAAAAATAGAAGAAAATTGGACCCACAACCAGACTAGTCTTAAAAATCATAGAATGGTCACTCTATTTTAGAGAATTTTTGGAAAAAAAAACAAAAAAAGGCAATCATCTTTTAAAAAAGTGGCTTTCACTTCAAACACCAAAAACACGTTGACATTGATAATTCGTTTCATATTTTTAACGAGAGTATGCTTCAAAATGAAAGAAAATTATATAGTGACATTTGTCGATATCTCGATTGGTTCAGGAGGTATCAGCGTTTAAACGTTTCCAAAGTTGCGAAATCGACATTTTCTCAAATATTATAACTCCAAAAAGAGAAGAGTCAAAAATCTAAAAAATTGGCGTGGATATTCTTTTCATAGGGTACCATTTTACAACAAAAAAATCAGGAAAACCAAAAATGGTCAGGGTCACGGGTTAGGTGAAATGGCGAGGAATTTCCCATCGACACGTTGTATCTTTGTACGAGTCCATTCGGCACAACCTTTATGAAATATACTACCAGAAAGGAAATCTTTCTACAAATTTGTACGAAGGGAATTTGACACGGACATTCGAGACTGGCGGTGGCCGAACGGGTTTGCCGCTCTGCAGAGCCCGCATAGCGAGAGAAGAGTTGGTACATGTCCTTGGCCTACCGGTAAGCACGAGTGGCACGCGCCCCCCCTCCCTCTACGAACTCCAAAGGACCTCCCGTTCGTCTCGCCGCACTATCGAGTTTTCGCCTCCGGCTATTCCTCTCTTTCGCAGTCGCCGCCGTCTCTCGCGCGGGACTCAGTCATGACGAAGCGATAATTGGATTTTACTATGGTATTCAAGAACGAACGAACTCGAGCGGGAAATTCGAGGGAGATGGTAGAGATATATAAAGCGCGCGGACTGTTGTGACGGGGATTTAGGAACACTTAGCGAAGAAAAGTAACATGTAATTTAGAAATGTGATACATTAATTACTATCTGCGATGCATGCTTAGGGGGCGTACACAAATTACCTAACACGAAATTTCCCTATTTGTGAGCCCCCCCCCCCCCCGCCCCCGTGACGTAACGGGACCGTAACGCTTGGCCAGAATCCCCCCCCCACCCTCCCTATTCCGTTACGTAACGGATGCTTTGTCGTCAATAATTGCGATTTTTTTCATAGACATAACTAATTATAAAAGGATCTGGTTTATACTTATTTTATGAACTATATGTTCATCAAGTTTTACACCAATTTTTATCACAAAATCTTGAAAATTAACCGGGATATATGCCTTAATTTGACGACGAAAAAAAAAATGTCGCTTCAATGTCCCATCGATGTCTTTATGAAAGGTTATCTGTAAATTGAAAGTCAACAATTTATCGATATCTTTATAAACGTAGCTATCGTTATGGGTAGCCGTTTTTTTTTTTTTTTTTAATACAAAATGCCGACAGTTTGGACATTTTTTCTATTTTCAAGGCCTTTTTTCTGTAATCAAGCAGTCTTTAAAAATTTCTTGATAAAAAGTTATGTTTTTTTCTAGAATATTGATAGTTACATTGAAGTATCTAGCCGCGGGCGATATGACGGTTCTTCAGCTTCATGATAGTTTACAAAATAATAAGAGCCTGTACTTTATGCATTCCAAATGATGCCCCACCTGTAGGGACTGAGGGCACTACCCGGTCGCGCTACCTGTTCTCACTAAAGTGACTCCGTCAATTTTCGGACTTGTGAATAAAAATGTTGCCAACATATATTTCAATACATGTACTTTCAAGAATTATAAAATAAAAATAAAAATTCCCTTTTAATTTTGCTTGGGGGATGTGGGAAAGCTATTGTGCAACATTGCGTATAGAAAGCTGTGAACTGTCCACGGTAAAATTGCACGCGAGGTTTAAATAAAAAACTTGAATCTGCAGAAATTTTGTTATTTCTGGTAGTTTTAAAATCGTGACGTAACGTAAACCTTGACACCCCCCCAATTACGTTACGTAATTTGCGTACGGCCCCTTAGGAAATTACTACCAGTCTGGAGACCAGAAAGAAGGTGAATTTTGACAGTTCTTTATGGATATCCAGTTGATAGAATGACAATTACAATTAGTGGTCTTTATCGTACATGGGGGGAATCCCTTTAGACGCCCGAAAATGAGTCATTTTTCATGATTTTTTTTAAAGATGACAAAATAATCGCATAATTTTGTAAATTTTGATATTATCTATCACAACTTTCAAGTGTGCTAATTTTTTCTTCTTTTAAAAAAAAAACAAAATGGCGTCGTTATAAGGTATTCCTTTAGGCGTCGTTTGAAAAACTGCTCATGTTATAGCTCAAAAAGTTATTGATCGACCGGGCTGAAATTTCCGGAGGTTTTATAACATGCACCGTTTTATTGAAAAAACGGTATGTCGCGATTTTTCTACGTAGGGGAAGTCGGGGCAAGAAGATAACGCTAGGGTCCTGCTCAAATAAAACAATACGTATATGAGTCAGTCAACTTTAATTATTTTTTAAACTAATCAACATTTATTAATCTTTTAATTTTGGAAGCAAAAACATCAGTCTTTCTGCTTTGTACCATACAATGCATATTTTTAATTGAACCTTTATTTTTCTCATCTCACCCCGTACGAATTATTGGCATCTTTCGCATATAAAAGTGGTTTCATTCTCAATACCATCAATTTGATACGCCAATCGTCTAGGGTCTGTAGGATTAGTCCGAATCAGGGTCGCGAAATTTGTAATGAAAAAGTAATGCATTATTCATTATTGTTTTGATGAGTAATAAAAAATATTTCGTTACCCATTACATTACATGCATTAATGTAAAAAAAATCCAATACTCATTACATCATATTTTGAAATGTAAACAATTTCCGTTACTCATTTCATTGGATTAGGTCATGTAAAAAATGTCCATTACTCATTACATTACATTCTGTAATGTGAAACATTTTCATTACAACATGCAATGTAATGTGTAATGACAAAACATTCCATTACACAGTACAGTGTAATGTAATGAGCGATGAAGATTTTTTACATTAATTACATTTTTTTACATTTTACAAAAGATTTTTTACATTATTATCATTTATTCATTTTATCGCCTTCCCCGAGTTTTCGTTTTCTCCTATCATTTGGTCGATACACCTAAATAAAAAACATAAATAATAGATACGGATCTCCGAGTCGTTTACGAATATTCGAAGTTGAAGAGTACTCGACGTTTACGAGTACCAAAAAATTGAGAGTGAAAAATTGAAAAATAAAAAAATAGTGAGCAAAAAACTGCGAAAATTTTTGGGAAAAAAAAAACAAACTTTCTTTCGAACGCTCGCTATTTTTTTATTTTTCCATTTTTCTGTCTGATTCTAGGTCAACTTATACACAATATTGTACAAAGTAACAATATGTTTAATTTGTTTGCTTCAGATCACCTGTTCGCGACTTAGGACTTACGCAAGCGAAGAATGTCATTGCCCACGCACCGACATACGTGGGTCCTCCCACTCCCGCCACCATGTTTTGTCAAACTTTAAAAAATATTTTGATGTTCAATAAAGACCGCTTCGTCGACATACCAAATATCAATATTCTATATTTAATACTTTTCGCATAAAAAATTGGTGAAAAATCAAACATTTTTTGGCCCAACAAGGCAGAACCTTCCCTTAACGAAAAATCACGCAATAACCTTGAAAATTTCTGACAAACCGTTCTTATTATATTAATAATTAGTACTTTCATTGTGTTTACCTACCTGTCTCTAATCCATATCAGCAACTCAAATGAACTCAGATGAACCGCGTATTCGTCTTGTCCCGAGTTCCCCTACTTCGAAGACAAATCTTATCTAGAACTCAAATTATTTTGAGTTTTCGTTGCAGGTAAAAAAAATCGAGAACTGTCGTCAGCCGCAGGATACTTTTAGACAAAGGTGACTCCTTTCATCCAGCTTCAGCGCCGCCATTTACTTACAAAATCTTGTGAAAAAATGGATAAAGATACTTGAAGATATGCAGAATAGAGGAAACAAAATGGAGCTTCCATTCTATCACCTGCGTACCCGTAAAAAATTGTAAAAATTCGACATTCTTTCCGGGCCCTAGACTGGTGTAGTTTACCTCAACGAGTTGTTTCCTGGAGAAAACATTTCCGTCAGTCGCCCTTTTTTTTCATTCCAATTTCACGTCGTATCGTGGCGACCTCGAAAAAAAGCTCCTGACACTTTACATTGAAATTGACTTTTGGTTCCTTCGCGATATTATCGCCGCCATTTTGGAATCTAAAACTTTTGGCTTCACATGTGAACGTGACGAGGTTGAAGTTCGCATCGTTTGAACGCAACGAAAATGAATATATTCAAATTTCTTTAATTTTCTTTGGCAGATTTTGCCGTAAATAATCCTTCGACCATTTTTGAAGATTTTTATTTAGCGATCTACAAAATAAATCTATAAAAAAATATCTTAGGAAAATCTACAAAATCTGGAAAAATAAGATAATAATAAAAGCATGGAAAATGAAATGTAAAAAAACTTATAATAAATACTTATAATAAAAACTTTCATTTTCAAAGACCTCGTGGATCGTCACGCATCAACGATCTTATTATCTTTGAAGAATAGTTTTAGTATCGAAATCTTAACTTTGCGACGAAGGAGAAAATACCGTTCGACAGCGGACGGTCGAACAGGGTTGAAAAAAAAATCGCTCAACCGAAATAATTCGCGAAAAAGAGCTTGTCGAAATCGTACCTGCGCGTAACTCGCATCGAGATCGAATTTCGCACATGGAGCGTTACACAACACCACCTACGGATGCAAATGAGACTAGCTGTCAGTCGTGTTAGGGAAACGGGAATTAAGAGGTTATATACAGTCAGGAGGCCTAAAAAGATCGATCTTTCAAGAATTTTTCTTGACAAGACATTTAAATCTATTAAGGGGTTACCCCCACTTGCGATTTTGAAAAAATCGATTTTTTTTAATTGCATTTTTTTTAAGTATAAGTATCTGAGAATATGTCCTGAAAATTTCAAGTCGATCCGAACAAAATTGACTGAGATATGAGCGTTGAAAGAGAAGAATCCGCGTTCAAAGACCGTTGAAAGAGAAACTTTAAACGCGTTTTTCTCAAAATGGCATTTCTGAAGTCGGTGACCAAGATTACTCGAACACTAATAAACCGATCTTCTTAAAATTTTGCAGGCTTATTTAATACATAAAAATGTAGTCTTTAATCGTTCGATTTTTTTTTTTCGAAAAAAAATGGCCGTTTTATAGCCAAAAAACGGCCTTTTTTTCGTTAAAATCGAACCATTAACTTTGACTGTCCGCCATTTCGTGAAAAATGAATATTTTTTAAAATCCTTCGATTAAAGACTAGTTTATACTTATATTTGACTAAATCCATCCGCATTTTTTTTTCAGATGATCCACCTCGCCGCAATGTTGGCCACCGCAAACCGTGTATATAAAAACATTATTTCATTGACGGCCATTTGCCACTAAACAATATAATATTTTTCAATAAAAAAATTACTGAAAGTTCTTCAAGATGTGTTCTCTAAGATGGTATATTGATCGATTAAAAAAGTTTTGTAGTTTTCTTTAAAAAAAATCATGAAAAAGGCCTTTTTTTGCGCTACAAGTGGGGTTAACGCCTTAATGTATAAATTTGTACACATATTATGGTAACTTTCAACTATATTTTAACATTTTTTATTTGCAAAAATAATTATTTTGGAAGCTGCTACAGCTGATCCCCGGGAGCACCTCTAAAAAAGGCGTCTTACGGTGAGCACGATATCTCTGGACTGGATCATCCAAAATGTAATAACCAAAAATATTTCGTTAATACAATGGATTATCTTGTAATTGATCGAAGCAATATGCAAAATAATAATTTTTGACAAAATGGCGGCTTCTAACAAAAATCGATTTTTGACAAAAATTTAGGCCTTAAATTGTTTATACAATGGGAAATATTTATCGGTAAAAAAAATCTCCGATTAATTACTGAAAAATATACTTAAAAAGATTGTGTTGAAATTTGAGACTGATCGGTTCAGCCGTTTCCGAGAAATCTTGCTCACCGACTTGAAAAACACAGTTTTGAGAAAAACGCGTTTAAAGTTTCAAAAGCACTCTCGAAAGCTCTGACGCGTCATTACAAATGTGCGTGTAACTTCGAGAATATTCGCCGGATTGACAAGGAATTTTCTGTGTGTGTACTTAAATATATGTACGTTACGAGAAAAAAAAATCGATTTTTCGAAAATTTTAATTGTATATAACCCCTTAATCCAACTTGCCGCTGCTTCGTGAAATATTGTAATCCTGTTAATAATAAACGATAAAAGTTTGACTTAGCATTAGTTTGACACTATCAAGGGGGGAAATTTTTAGGCGGACCGCAAAGTCCGCCTAAAAATCTGCCCCCTTAATGGCGAGGAAAAAATGTGCTGATTTTCATTATCGAAAAAAAAATATCTGCACCATTTTTAAGACTTAGGGCATGTTTTGTTGCTGCTTTTGGCTGTAACATTGAATTTTGCTTTTACTTCTACAATTATAAGCAGTTATGTGCCATGACATTGCATAATTTCGCTGTTTTCGATCAATGTCAGGTTTTTGTATTTAGAAGGCCATCCATTAATATACACCGTTCTATTTATCGCCACATATGTTTTTTTATTTCATGTTTTATTCGTGGTAAAACTGATGTCTCAAGTCCAGCAGCTTGAATTTCCCGAGTCTCCTATAGCTGTTGCATGGTATTTTTTTTATTAATCTTTAAAAATGGCGGTGGTATGGCTCGGTCTTCTAAACTGCATTTTCAAAACTGATGTGACGTATAGCTAAAAAACGAATCAACCAATTCTGATGAAATTTTGAATAAATCTTTCTAACGTTATTGTCTAACACATGATCCTAAATGTTCTTAAGAAATAAAAAAAAACGTATTTTTTTATTACAAATTGTAGCCATTTTTTCGGAAAATTCATCTTTTTATGTTGAAGCGTACCATTTCATTGATTTTCAACATGTCTCCTCTTTTCTTGGTTCATATTCTGCGTATGAGTATCAATGATGGAAAAATCTCCGTTGCTTTTTGTCGAGATTAACCCCGCCGAAGCTACGTGTCACGCCGTCTGACAACATCTGCCGCAACCCGTGTAGTTGCGACAGTGCCATACTTCCGGCATTTTTAAAGTTTAATAAAAATAATAAAAAATACCGTGTAACAACCGAAAGGGTAATTCTTCAGATCAGTGACTTTTCCGAAAAATGAGGCTAAAATTCTCTCAAAAAGACTATTTTCTCATTGATTGGGTCATAAATGGGAAGCTGAATTCCCGAAAAAAACGCCCTTTTTGGACCTTCTAATTCAGGCTCCCGCCTTAAAAAAACGAACCGGACGAAAAAGTCGCACCCACAAAGAATTCATTCGACACTGAGAAAAAAAACAATTGAATTAGAAAAATGTATTGGTTGATTCAAATAAATGTCTGATCGTGGAGTGCCACCAATATATAAGATTGTTACAATACTATAAAATATTGGAAAATATTATTGCTTCAAATAAAATTTTATTTTATTTGAAAAACTCTTCTGTTCTTTGAATATCTACATTATCCTTAAAATAAAATTATATTCTATTGAAATCATTCTATATACGATCCGTAGATAAATGGTTGAAATAATGAAGCGGTTGCTACATTTTTTATTTGGTACGAAAATATAATCAATAGAATGAATTATTTCTTTACTACATCGAAACGAATATGCCATGAGACGTAAGTTTTTCAATTTGTTTTAAATCGTAAATAGAAAGTGAGCATTAGAATGATCATCCACGATAATAGTGGCGAGAATATCAGATATCCAATGGAATATCCATGGAGAGAATATCAGATGTTCAACTGGTAAGAAGAAGAACAGATACTACACTTTGTTCTTAGCCACAGGCCAAGAAACGATACTCTTCAGAGTTTCTCCGGCGTTTAAGGGGGGATTGTCTTTTTTTTCGCAAAATTTACCGCTTTTTGGGAATTTTTTTGTGAAGAAAATATACAACGGAAAACTTGTGAAACTTGGCATATAGTTTTATTGATCTGTTTACTACATACAAAAAATTTTTTAAACAATTTCATAAAAAAATCCGCCTCCCACCCCCCTCGACGCGCGATGGTCCTTTTTTGATGGTGTGCACGATTTCTCAAAAACTATTCAACCGATTGCCTTCAAATTTGGACAGAATGCTCAGCTGACATCCTTTTATCGTTTGATGAAGCAAAAAAGCAATACGTTTAATAGTTTTTTATTTATAACAAAAAATCGATCAATTTTTTTCGAAAAATCGATACTTCAAGTTCAAAACGTCACCAAATCGTCAATTTTTTTTTTCCTTCATCGATGGATAGCTATATGTGTGTAAAGTAAAATGCTTTTTGGGTTTTTGTTGCAGGATGAAAGTGAACGCTGTAATCGTGCACACTATCAAAAAAGGACCATCGCGCGTCGAGGGGGGTGGGAGGCGGATTTTTTGATGAAATTGTTTAAAAAATTTTTTGTATGTAGTAAACAGATCAATAAAACTATATGCCAAGTTTCACAAGTTTTCCGTTATATACTTTCTTCACAAAAAGATTCCCAAAAAGCGGTAAATTTTGCGAAAAAAAAGACTATCCCCCCTTAAGTAGATTTTCGGTTCGCGCTACGCTTACGAGAAACGAGCGCGCGTGCGGCTTCTAGCGGTTACTCCGAGAACTACGGATTTCCTCACGCCTATAATTTCGGCGGCGCTCGGCCATGATTTGGTTGAATTTTTTCAATCAAATGCGCAAGAAACAAATATTATTTTCGCATAATTTTTTTAACCAATTCCGACATTTGCTTAATATTTTTCAATCAAAATAAAATATTAAAATTTTAACGAATAGTGTACGTGAAAATCAATATCGGATATGGTGAAAAAAATAAAATAACATATTTACTCAATAGAAATTTTATCTGAATCAAACGAGCGAAATTCAATTTCTCTTCTGTACTCGAATCAACAATATTCATGTTATAAAATGAAACGTTTTTTTGTTCGTCGCAGAACTATGCATTCAAAACTATATAATTCGTTTGCGATAATTTTTTAGATAGTTTCAATAATATATTGTTCTCGGCTAACAATATATCTTTTGAATGAAAAAAACCTTTTAGTTTTTTCATGTTATTAAAGTCAATAGCGTTTTGTTTGGACTAATAAATCCGATTATTTACACCAACAATTTTACAATTGAATCAACGAAATTCCATTCAATAATACCAATGATATTGGATCAATGATTTTTTTTCTCAGTGCACTAATCGCATATCATCACAAAAGTTATTATTTTTTCTAACATTGAAAGACCCGATTTCCACATTCCCAAATGGTATCATTGAAGTCGTCGACAACTGCAGCGCTCTCCACAGCGTTCGTTTGCCGCGAGCCGCCAGTTCAGCGGTACACCCTCTCGCCTTTCGCCGTGAGCCAGAAATAGTTTCTTGCTCCTTCTGGCCCCCGCTCGCCTCTTCGCCGCACGCTTCGAGTTCTGCTGGGTTGAATCAATGGGGTGACGTCATCAAGAGCACGGCGAGTCAAGAGCTCGAGAGGTATCACTGCGAGCGGAGCGAGAGGAGGAGAGAACGGGATGGATGACGAGAGATGCAGGCCCGAAACAAAAGCCTCTCGTTGCGGTTGGTAGTAGGAATGGCGACTGTACGTATATGGATCGTTCGTAGTAGAGCTTCGACTATCGGAGCTTTTTTTCAATTACCGTTATTATTTCGACATCAACAAGTTGTAATATCGGAATACCGGTATTTCGATATTTTCCGATATTTATGGGAAACCTTGGTGAAAAACGCTAGAAGCTAGAAAGTTAAGACGGGAGTTGTAGAAATAATAAGTCTATAGCTAAGTGAAACCACAGTAGTTATTAAAAATCACCGTCTTTTATTGAGATCTTCATTTATTATACATTTCTAAACATACTCTGCTATGTCCTTTAACATATCCAATGCAACATAAAAACATAAACAAACAAAAACCAATAAATAGGAACTTTTATGCAAATCAAATGAGTAGTCAACAAGCAAAATAAAAATTAGGACGTTGTATACGAGTCGGTGTAGTGGTAGCTACCAGAATGCAAACAAATGGCATAGCTTGTGGCAGGCAGGGTTGCGAAATTTGTAATGAAAAAGTAATGCATTGTTCATTACTTTTTAATGGGCAATGGAAAAATATTTCATTACCCATTACATTACATTCAATAATGTAGAAAAATTCCATTACTCATTACATTATATTTTGTATTGTAAAAAAATTCCATTACTCATTACATTGGAATTTGCAATGTAAAAAATTTCCATCACTCATTACATTACATTTTGTAATGTGAAACATTTTCATTACAAAATGCAACGTAATGTGCAATGACAAAAAAAATTATTAGACATCGTCATGGGCAATGTACATTTTTCACATTACAAAGTCCAATGTAATGCTTAATGGATTTTTTTACATCACAAAGTGTAATGTAATGAGTAATGGATATTTTTTACATTACAAAATTTAATGTAATGAGTAATGGAATTTTTTCACATTACAAAATGTAAGGTAGTGAGCAATGGAATTTGTTCACATTACTAATGTGATGTAAAAAATCTCCATTACTCATTACAAGGTAATATGGATTATTATCCGTTTCCTATTAGGTCAGATCGACCCAGCGCAAAAACGGCTACCCCTAATGGGAAACGAATAATAATCCTCATTACATTGTAATGAGCAATGAAGATTTCTTACATTGCATTGCATTGGTAATGTGAAAAAATTCCATTACTCATTACATTACATTTTGTGATGTAAAAAAATCCATTACTCATTACATTAAATTTTGTGATGTAAAGAAAATCCATTATTCATTACATTGCATTTTGTATTGTAAAATATTTCCATTACTTATTAAATTGTAATCTGTAATGAAAATATTTCACATTGTAATGTGAAATATTTTCATGCAATGTAATGTAATGTAATGAGGAATGGAAATTTTTCACATTACAAGATTTAATTCAATGAGTAATGACATTTTTTTACATTACAAACCCCAATGTAATGAATGACAATCGTTCGTATTGCAAAATGTAATGTAATGAGTAATGGAAATTTGTTACATTACTGAACGTAATGTAATGGGTAATGACTTTTTTTTTCCTTACAAAATGTAAAGTAATGAGTAATGAAAACGCTAATGCGTTACAAAAAGTAATGCATTATTTGCAACCCTGGTGGCAGGCAAGCAGCAGCATGGTCACTTTAATTAACGAGATTGAGATCGTTAAAACAATGACCGCAAAAAACACAGGCCATCTGAAGTTTCGTCTTTCAGAGACGACCTGACTTTATTGCGGGTGTAAGCCAAGGAAGAACAGGCCCTTTCTGATTCCACACTCCTGGATAAATAAGTTGACACTTCGTAAATATATAATGTAGGTACAAATATTTAACAACATTAAAGTATACACTTTAAGGTTGTTAAACGTAGGGAGGAAACAACTAAAATTAACGTAAATGGAAATGATAACAATTATAATAATGTTTTAATTTTTTTCAACTCTGATATCGAAATTTCGGTATTATTCGAGTCCAATATCGGTTTTTCCGGTATTCATGCTCTATTTCGTAGATACAGGGTGTCCCAGGACTGAATGCGTTCTTTGAAATAGGGTGTTGGGGGTGAAATTCTGCGTCGATTGATATAAGCATGTGGGAGTCTCGGATCAACCCCTGAATTATTATTAATTTTTAAAAGTGGGCGCATCTGATTGGCCCGTTTTTTAAAATTAATAATAATTCAGCGGTTGATCCGAGACCCACACATGCTTATATCAATCGACTCAGAATTCCACCTCCAACCCCCCATTGCAGGGAACGCATTCAGTTCTGGGACACCCTGTACATCACGCTTGTAGATGGCGTTGCTCGTTTGTCCGCCTTGAGGACAGGTTACCGCTCATAAAGATGGAAAATTCGATTTTTTAAACATAATTTGTGCCCCTAAAATATTCAGAACACATGGGTTTGTTTGTTTGGGTTGTCAAAAACAAACATTAGATACGATTTCTTATAACGTTATACTTTGAATGCTTTTTTCTGGAAACAGGATTTTTAAACGCGTCGGGCGCTCTAAAACTTCAACCAATGAACCGATTTACATTAATCATTGCGCAATTGAAAGCAAATTCAATTCGCAGGGTCATCAGAAAGCGATTTTTTTCAAAAATTGATTTAGGAACTTAATTTTCGTCCGTTGAAGCAAAAAATCGGACGAAAAAATTGTTTTTTTTTTCAAACGGCTGCGATTTTATTATCCCGGGGTTTACCAGATAACAAAAAACGATAAAGCCCCTTAAATTTAGTCTAGTTTAATCATGTTTGACCTGTTTTTGTTTCAAATAAACTGGCAAAACTGCGGAGCGCCCCGCGCAGAGCAAAACACGCCATTCATGGCTTTATCTGACGTGAACTAGAGTCGCCATTTTGGATTTTTTAAACTAAATAAAATTGGATTTTACTATTAGTAGAATAAAATACGTCGAAACCCATTTCCAAAAGTATTCATTTTGGATTAAAAAAAATCCCGAAGTTAATGCATTTTTCATGCCTCTCGACGGCAACCTCCTCTTAAGGGGCTATAAATTCGGGTGATTTTCGGGAATTTTTTGAAGAAAAGTGCTCAATTAAATGTTTCGGAAAATTAAGAATATATTTTGCTATATTTGACCTATATTACATAATTTTTGCATAGAAAAATATTGAGATCCAAGCGACTTATGCGCTGCCTTCGGAGGCGCCAAAAAAAAGTTACTCCACTGCTGACATGATTGCGGCCGATTGAGTGGCTGAAACCGAAAAGGAAAAAAAATCGTTCAACTGGAAGGTATTTCCTGTGTAATGACGTAGGATTTTCGAAAAATATCAAAATCTAACAAAATAGCGCAGTTATGAAAAAAGTCTGTTTTCATACAATCAAAAATATCCTACGTCATTGTAGAGTAAATATATTCAAGAGTACTCAGTTTAAATTTCAAGTCAATCGGATAATTGCTCTTTGGGTTACAATGTCAGCTAATTTTAAAAATCTCATTTCGCGAAAAACGCGTTTAAAGATTTAACTATCGATTTTTGCAAAATAAAACGATATTGATATAAATTATATAAATGATAATTTTATTCTCGAAAGTATAAACTGTCGAAAAAGGCAAAAAAAATCGAGTTTTTGAAAGTGTCACACTGGTATAGCCCTTCAAAGCGCCATAACTGAATAAATCTGTAAACGTGTATGCGTGTATGGGTGTGTGAATTATGTACGTATACAATTGGTTGGTTATTATTATTATGTAATATCCGAAAGTATGAGTAAGTGATCGCGGGTTCCAATAACTCGACGAAGCGTGTCCGAGTAGCGAGAAAAATACGAGCCCGCACGGTTGCAATTCTTTAGACGGAGAAAAAGAGAGGGAGAGACGGCCCATGGGGAAGGGAGAGGCTCGTATACACGCACACGCGATGCGTGAATATAGTGTGACAGGAATGACGTCACGGATAGTTCAACTCACAGCCGGTTACTACTGACGGCCGAGACATACTATGATACCACACGCTACGATATAACTCGATGGCGGATCTCGCGGCGGTAGCGACTCGTGACCAAACTACGAACTAACCGTGAAGGTGAATCGACGAAGCCGCGCATAGCGGGATCTCCGAGAAGAGTCGCAGTATCGTCTGCATTCAGATGGTTTAGTCGCGACGGATGTATTCATGGAGACTAGATACAGGAGCCCAGTGATGCCAACTCCTACGGAATGTTCTCCCTAGATGGCGATGAAAAACCCCTAAAGTTTTCATTGTACACCCTGTTTGAGTACTTGACTTACTTTGCAATCCAATAAAACTCGCGAGTAGACAACCAACTAACGGACACAACCTCAACGTTACAACTGACAGCGTGAAAATGTTGAACCGTAAAAGCGGTAAAAGTGAAAACGGAATTCGTTGGTCTTGACCAGCAAGTTGTTGTTCGTCGTAGTGCGAAATTCAGCCACCAGCGCCACTTGTGTTGCTAGTACAAGACATGAAGTATGGCATTGGTGTAAAATATTTTGAAAGGCAATCGATTATGATAGAGTCAAAAGAAAAGTGATCCTTAAATTTAACGTTTAGTTTATAAGAAATATTTATTGCAAATGAAAGATTCTTCGCAGGAATATGTATTCCGAATATATAAAATATATTATCGCACACATAATTTCGACGATCGAAGGAATTGACCTATTTCAATTTTCGATCGAATTGATTGAAGATACATTGTTTTCTTTTTTTTACTTTTTTTCAAGATATTCACTTTAATTTCACGCCCTCAAAAGAGTTTCTTTCATAATGTACCCGCTAAAAATCCCCCTAAAGAATACCCCTAAATGAATTTACCCCCTAAAAAACCCCCGTCACATTTTTGTTCCCCCTAAATTTCGGGGCAAACCCCCAAGTTGGCATCACTGCAGGAGCCTAAACCCGGCATTTTAAGTGATGCCCGAAAATGAAGGCAACAAGGATGGCGCTACGTTCGCGCGAAGGGTTGCGCTGCTAGCTTCACTCGACAACAGACCGAATGCGAATTTGACGTTACTTTGAATTTTGCTTTCGTAATTTCCACGTGAAAAAGAAATCTATTTCTAGAGCGAAAAACGGTAAGCCTTTGTGTAATACTTTAATAATAATATAATAATACTTTAAAATGATAATGTTTGTGTGTGTGTGTGTGTGTGTGTGTGTGTGTGTGTGTGTGTGTGTGTGTGTGTGTGTGTGTGTGTGTGTGTGTGGTGTGTGTGTGTGTGTGTGTGTGTGTGTGTGTGTGTGTGTGTAGTTTTCAAATAAGTTTTAAAGTACATTACTTTTATTATACAAGTTGTAGAAAACAACCCTATGTAATTCTTCAATCCTTGAGCCTTTGGAAGTTGGTGAAAGAACTAGATTTGCAAAAACATATAAGGACTCGATATTTTATTTGAAAACGTTTCGGCTCTTGTGTGAAAGTCGTATTTTAGTAGGTAAGGCCCACTATTATACTATTTGAAGAGAAAAAAATCACGGATGTAGACTCAATAGTTTAGTTGTATTTGCGAACCGTCGTCTAAAATCTGTATCTTACAAAAAAAAATCACACAAACCGAAATCACGTTCAAACCACTGAAAATCGCATAACAGACATGGGGGTTCAATCGATAGGTATTGAGGTCCCCCATCGTTATGTTTCGTTTGTTCCACTCCGCCCATTACACTCTGTATATTGCTGGGCTTCATGCACAGTAACGTCAAACTCGCGTTCGGTCTGTTGTCGAGTGAAGCTAGCACTGCAACCCTGCGCGCGATCGCAGCGCCATCCCTGTTGCCTTCATTTGGGGCACGCTTTTTTATCGTTTCTCCATCGGAGTTTAGGCTCCTGTATCTAGCCTCCATGGATTTAATAATTAGCGATCCCCAAAAGTCGTGGCGCCTCTCGCAGCCCGAGGCAGAAGCTCCC